>CAUYQG010172538.1:0-16727 GCA_963574415.1 Tarsius wallacei
CAAATGGAGCAGCCACAGTGTGGCAGAAAAAGGATTATGATGGAAAGATCTGATTCAAATCCCATATTTGTCATTTTCTTTTTTACTTACTGTGTGGCCTTGTGCCTTTCTCTCTCTCTCTCTCTCTCTCTCTCTCTCTCTGTGTGTGTGTGTGTGTGTGTGTGTGTGTGTGTGTGTGTGTGTGTGTCTGTTTTCTCATAAGTAAAATAGAAATGAAAACTTCTACCTTGAAGCACTTATGTGAGGGTCAGAGGCAACCTACAGTGCATGCCTGACATTTGGAAGACACTCTACAAAAATCCACAAATACCTGTATGATTTTAAACAAGCTGCCACAGGGATCTGGGCCTCACTATGCTCCTTGGTAAAACTGAAATGTTACACATCCTCCCAGGGTGACAGTGTGGACAGGAACGGACATCTGTGAGAAGCTCTAGGACAAGACCCCACAGGCAGCCCTCCTCTCCTGGCTGCTGGATATATATGGTACAGCCACTAAGCATCAATTAGCTTTCACATACCCAGAGTCTGAGTTCAGGAGGCACTGCCCCCAGCGAGCAGGAGAAGAGTTATGGACTTTGTATATGAATGTGGTTAACCTGGGCAATAGCTTGCAGAGTCTGTGTGGTCTGCGGTGTACGTGTGTTTGTGTGTACGAGCACACGTGCACGTGTGTGTCGGCGGGGAAGAGAGAGAAAGAGAGTGAGAGAGAGAGAGAGAGTGAGAGAGAAAGGCACAAGGCCACACAGTAAGTAAAAAAGAAAATGACAAATATGGGATTTGAATCAGATCTTTCCATCATAACCAGCAAACATCAGGGACAGCAGCTACTATTATTATTAATAAGACTAGCAGCACTAGCAGCATGTAATCGTAGGGATTGTATTCTAAATGCCAACTGAATTCAGAAGAAAGAAATGGTAGTGCAAATGGAGCAGCCACAGTGTGGCAGAAAAAGGATTATGTGTTTAGGTAGGAGACCATTCCTGTGTGAATTTGGGCAAGATGAGCAGCTTGGAAACTTTGGTCTCCTTCATTGCTAAAATGAAGGATATATCTAGCCACATCACAGCATTGCCACAAGGCATAAAAAAAGATAATATACAGCCATGCATCCAAGATCCTATATGTTGCCTCTGACCCTCACACAAGTGCTGCAAGGTAGAAATTTTCATTTCCATTGTACTTATGAGGAAACTGAGGTGGGGGGGGGAGAGAGAGAGAGAGAGAGAGAGAGAGAGAGAGAGAGAGAACTTGGAACTTGGATGAAAAGGATGCCCAGATAGTTAGTAAGTAAGGTATTATTTCTGGGTGTGTGTTGAGGGTATTTCCAGAAGAGAATGGCATTTGAATTGGAAGACTGCATAAAGAAATCTGCCCTCATCAATGTGAGTGGGCATCATCTGACCCACTAAGGGCCAGGATAGAACAAAAAGGTGGAAGAAGGGCAAATTCGCTCTTGCTTTTTGAGCTACAACATCCATCTCCTCCTCCCAGAACTCCAGGTGCCCAGGCCTTCGGACACAGGCTGATTTGCACTGCCGGCCTCCCTGGCTCTCCAGCTTACAGACTGGCAGACTGTGGGACTTCTTGACTTTCATCATCACCTGTGCAAATTCCCAGAATAAATTCCCTCATTTATCTGTATATATTCTATTGGTTCTGCTTCTCTGGAGTATCCTGACTAACACACAGGGCAAAAGTTCAAATTCAGACATCTCTGCTGTCAAGAACATTGCCTCAAGTGTACATTGCTGCCTGTGTTTCTCATCCACGTTCCTAATTCGTTTCAGCAGGGACTCTTCAGGTTCCTACCACATATTGACTGAGCCAACAAATGGATAAATGATTCCACCCAACCCTCTCAAGGAGATTCCAGGCTTCTGGGATATAGGGACCACATATCTCTTTGCTTGCAGTCCCTAGGCTAAGAGCCCCATGGAGTCAACTAGGGAGAGATTTCTGTTTAAATCTTGTCATTCATTGAGCACACGGCATGTGTCGGATATTGACTTAAGCACTCTAAGCACTTTAATCTACATGCAACTTCAAGGCATGTGTTGTTATTCCTGGGCTCAGAGAGGGTGGGTGTCTTGATCAGGGTCACCCAGCTTTTGAAGGGCAGTTCTGTGATTAGAACCCAGACTTCCTGCCTCTAGGTCCTGACCTGTTTCCATTGCGTCACCGCCTTTGAGGTGGTGGAGATTTATAAAAAGAAAGAGTTGGTACCAGAGTAAAAGCATGTTGGCTGCCCTGCAAGTTAGAAAAAAATTTACAGGTAACTTTATTTGACTCCAAATACTTCGCCTTCTTTTCTTTTTTCTCTTTAATGTATTTGAAATTAGAGATAAGCTTGAAAGATGCCAGCAGCGCCTGCTAAAAGCCTGCAAAAATGACAGGGAAGATTACACAGCTGGAAAAAACTGTTTCAACATTTCTTGTGACAAAAAAAAGCAAAGCCTGAAACAACAAAAAACTCACATGTAAGAGATGAGAGCATCTGTGGAAGACCAGTGGGTGAAAATCACAGAATCTGGGCTTTGAACCCACATAAAGGAGACCTTCTAGCAGCTAGAGTCATACAACAGCAAGAGAAGATTATGGAGAAGTAGTGAGCTCCCAGTTTCTGGAGGAATACAAGGGCGGTTTACCAGGTGTGGAAGGAGTTAGTAAGGCATTATTTCTGGGTGTGTGTTGAGGGTGTTTCCAGAAGAGATTGGCATTTGAATTGGAAGACTGCGTAAAGAAATCTGCCCTCATCAATGTGAGAGGGCATCAACTGACCCACTAAGGGCCAGGATAGAACAAAAAGGAGGAAGAAGGGCCAATTCACTCTTGCTTTTTGAGCTACAACATCCATCTCCTCCTCCCAGAACTCCAGGTGCCCAGGCCTTCGGACACAGGCTGATTTGCACTGCCGGCCTCCCTGGCTCTCCAGCTTACAGACTGGCAGACTGTGGGACTCCTTGACCTTCATCATCACCTGTGCAAATTCTCAGAATAAATTCCCTCATTTATCTGTATATATTCTATTGGTTCTGGTTCTCTGGAGTACCCTGAGTAACACACAGGGCAGTTCTGTGATTAGAACCCAGACCTCCTGCCACTAACATCTAAGGATTTGACTAGATCATTCCATGAAGTTGATCCCAACTTCATCTTATTGTTTAGAATAGAGGCTTATAGTGACCACTTCCACTTATTAGGAATATTTTATGTGCCACGCCTGGTGCTGAGCAATTTTTTCCATTCAACTCAAGTATCAGCAGGACTTATTCTGATCCTTAAGAGCTAGAGAAGATCAACTTGATGATCATTTCATGACTTATGGAAAGTCTAAGCCCTCCCCATGGTTTCTGTATTTTGGGGGCAGTGTGTATGGATGTGTGCTTGTTTGTGTGTGTGTGTGTATGTGTAAGGGATTCATGCACTCAAGGATATCTCTAGTTCTGAGTTTGTTTTTACTGAGTCAGCTCACTTTCTGGGCGTCTTTCTGTCTGCCCCTGTTCCTATTCAGAACTTAGACTCATTCCTTAATTTCCACGAATATTCCCCCTTATGAACAATACAGAAGGTTTTCAGTCACAGCGATGGCTTAAACTGTGGTAATAAAGCATCAAAGACATCGGCCATCCCCATACTTAAAATAGTTTTTCACTGCCCTGATCTTGGGCATCCCCCACTATCCATTCCACCTTACATAGGGTTAGTTCTTCTCCCCTGCTCTCCAGCTCTTTTTTTCCTTCTCTCTTTCCTCCTTTCCTTGCCAAACAACCAGACAATGGACCACCCAATCCACAAACTAACCAGTCACCCAGCCAGCCAGCCAGCCAGTCAATCAACCAACTTCCCTCCCTCCCTCCCTCCCTCCCTCCCTCCCTCCATCTATCCACCCATCCAACCAACCAACCAGCCAACCAACCAGTCTGCCGAGTAACCAGTCTGCCAATCATAAGCTTATTAATATGTATGTATGTATGTATGTATATATGTATGTATGTATTTTTAGAGCCAGAGTCTCACTGCGCTGCCCAGGTTGGATTTGAACTCCCAAGTAGCAGATACTATAGGGATGTACCACTATGCCCAGCTTCTATCATTATCAAAAAAAAATCCCCACATGATATACCACATCAAACTCCAAAGTGAACATATAGATAGGAAGGAAGGAAAGATGGAAGAAAAAAGAGGAAATGCAGCCTCGTCTTTACTAATGTAGGATAGTTCTGTTCTCCCTTGGCCCTAAACTCCAGACCGGACTTCCCATCTCCTTCCAGCCAAATAGTTCATCAAAATGTTTTCCAAAATTCATACCTGCATTTACTGTGAGCTCTCTGTCTCTATCCAAAACACTGTCAGGCACCTTAGTTTCCAATCCACACCATCTCTTTTAGTTCTTATAATGACCATGTGATGTAGAGAAGACTATTGTCCTCATTTCCCATATGAGAAAACAGAAGCTGAGTGAGGAGAAGTCACTTGTCCAAGGTTGCATGACTGATGAGGGGCAGAGCCAAAATGGAATGGGGGAAATTGTCTTACACTCATCAGTCTGAAAGATCAGAGTCCCTCTTTTACCCCTGAGGTCTGGTGCTAACTTTTAACATAGCTTTTTTTTAACTCCACCAAACAAATATCTCATTTTCTCCTTGTATCATCCCTGGAAGTAGGCATTTTCATCCCTATTTCATAGTTCCAGAAAACCGGGATTTAGTAAGATGGCCCAGGGTTCAATCCCTCTAATGTGGTGTAACCTGGGATTACCATGTGGTGTAACCATGGCTCCCTGATTCTAAAATTCTTCTCTTGACCTCCTGTGCTATGCACTCCTCCTGGATACAGAGATTAATGAGAAACAGAGATACTGAGCAGTGGGTATCCAGTGATGTTCACAATGATCAATTCTATTATCAGGACTCCTTGGCACACAAACATCTCAGAGGAAGCATGGTCAACCCTACTGCCCAGGGGAAGCCTTGCAGAAGAGGTGATCCTTGAGCAAGGTCCAGAAGGGTGACTAAGAGTTTACTACATGAACTCATCTATGAGGAGGGGAAGGGCATTCCAGGCAGAGTAGACCTCCTAGGCAATGACATAGCCCCACACAAGAGCAGTGTCTGTGTAGGGGCCTATCAGTAGGCTGGAAAGTCTGGCTGATCCCTAAGGAAAGGGAATGGTAAAAACGGAGGTTGAAGAGGTCGGCAGAGACCAGCTTGTGAAAGACCCTGAATGCCAGGCCAAGGGTTTCGACCTGACCCTGGGTGTGATGGGGAGCCATGGGAGGCCTCTAAGCAGGGGAGGGATGTGGTCTCTTTAAGCAGGGTGCCAGGGCTGCTGTGGGCACCACACGCACGTGCAGGCACGCGTCTTACCTTTCTCAACCACATTTATCTTCTTTTCAGGAGCGGGTACTGGAGGTTTTAATGAACTCATTACTCATTCCACTGTCAGGTGAGTCCAATTGTGGTGGGAGGGCGGGTGGAGGGCTCTTCCCGCTGAGGCCATGCTGCTGCGATCTAATCAGCAGCCGCCCTAGCCCTGTCCCTGGCAGAAGCTCACCCAACCTGTTCCACCGTGACCCTCCCCTCCCACCTCCTCCCAATCCCACGCTTTGCTGCCTTCTGAACTTGCCAACATCCATTTCAATGGGCTTGATTGGAATCATGTCTCCCTGGAACTTGCTGCCATCTGTCTCCCTACACTATTGTCTTGGTTGGTGCCTCTGCATCTCTATCTCACCGCTGGGCTTGGGAAGCTTCTGTCCATACCCTAGAAGGGCAGTCTGTTTATCTGTCTGGCTGTCCGTCCTCTTTGCACCGCTACCTGCAACTTGGGCCTGCCCATCCAGCTTCTTTTCCTTCCCCTTCTTCTCCTTTCCACCTTGAGCTTTCTGCCTGACTTGCCCTATCTTTCCTTACCTTGAGCTTTTTGTCTGAATATCTGTCTGTGTCTTCTCATCTTAGTCCTTCTAATTGTTTCTCTCTTTTCTTTTCCACCTTTTCCGTCATTCTCTGGGCACAGACTGCTCTAAAGTCTGTTCAAGAGAAGGGCACAAAGTTCTGTAAACTCCCAACCTTTCTGGTTAGATGCAAATAATTTGTGGTAGGGACTTCAGGTTAGAAGGGGACCTTTCTTCCTCTTCATCATAGTAGAGGGAGTGTTGAGGCCACCAGAGGCACAAGCATGGGGTTTAGATGAAGGTGTTTAAGAAGAGGATATGCCTAATCTTGAGTTCCTCTCTCATAAGCTGGATGTAGTGGGTCTGAGACCCTAAGGGTTGTCAGTCACAAGACAGAAGGGGCCTGGGTTAGTGAATCACACAGAGCACCTGCATTGGACTGTTACTGGAAAAAGAAGGGATTTATTTGTTATAGCATCTAGCATCACCTTAAAAAATACAGTGTTGGCTATAGGTTATTTGTATGGACTCACCAAATCAGCTTGTTAGGGTATTGTCATTTTCATATGCATTTCTTTGGTCAAGAGGCCCCATTGTGCAATTTTCTAAATTACCAGAGTTTAGAGAACATGTAAGTGGCAGAGGTTGGCTGACCCATCACCTCCTGACCATGGCTCACACAACTCTATGTGCTCTCCTAGCTGCCTCATCTATCTCCCACCACCTTTCTCATTATTCCTCCCTACCACTGGTTTTTAAAAAAATGATGATTCATTTTTAAAATTGACAAAAATTATATATATTTGTGGTGTATAGCACGTTGCTTTGAAATATGTATACATTGTGGAATGGCTAAATCAAGCTCACTGTTGGTCTCTTATTTTGTTCCCCAAACACCCCATGCATAGTTCCACCTCAGGGTCTTCATACCTGCTGTCATCTCTTGGATTCCTCCAACCCTAGATCTTCCAAGTCTGTCTTTTTCTTGTTAATTGAATCCCATTTCAGACACTCCCTTCCTACTCATTGAGGTCTTCTCTGACCACATAGTCAAAAGCAGTTGACCCCAGCTCCCTATCCCCTCCCATTATTCCACCGGTATCACACCATCATGGTTTACATCTTTAATGGCCCTTGCTGTGATCTGAAATTATCTTGACCATCTAACCTGTTTATTCACTTATTGTCACCACATACCACCCTCCCTTAGTCTCTCCTTCATTTGAGGAAACAGAAGCTCAGAAGGGTACTATCACTCACCAGAGATCACACAACCACTGACTAGTGGCCCCAGCATTTGAACAGGTCTGATTGATTCCGCAAATGATATTTTTGTCCGTAATTCCACATTGCTCTCCTGACACTGCGATAATTGGTGAGACACACTTTTTTTTTATCAGGGTACAACTTTAATCATGGATCCCAAGACAGGATGGCATAGGAGAAAAAAGTGTGAATTTTGGGTTTGGCAAGACTAGGTTCATATCTTGGCACTGGTATTTTCTAATACGCTCTGATTGCCTTCCTCTCAAAACCAAATGAATATACTTCCCTCGAAGAGTTACTGCGAGGTTCGAAGGAGGCACTCTAAAAGGAAGACCCCCCCAATGCCTACACACAGTGGGGACTCAGGTAGCAAATGTTTCCTTTCTAACAAAGACATCAACATTTGTTCTGAGAGTTCCGCCTTCATCAGTGACAAGAAAAGAAATGCAAATGGCGGTAAACCCACAAAAGACCCTAAAACTTGCTGAATTCATCCCTAACTTCTTTCCTGGGCTTTGTTAGGAAGCTGAGTTTAAATCCAAGTTAGACTTCCAGACCTCATCCCAGTTACTATGCTGAAAGCAAACAGTCTCTAGGATTTAACATTTTTCCTCATTTTCCGCCCCCCCCAACAAAGCACAAATGTCGTGGACAAGGGGCAAACTCATTATAGCTAGGTTTCTATCTGCCTGGTCCAGATGCATGTGCTAAAATGTGAGGCCAGTTCCAATGGCCAACATCCAGGACCATGAACACTGTGACTAATGTATATAAAACACACACAGGGCTCCTCTCTCCCAGCATCTGGACCCCAAAGCAAAAGTTAGCTACCGAGAAATTCCAGGCGAACATTCCAAAGTCTTCATTGCTTTTCAAGTTTGGTGGCAGTGAATCTGGCTTAATGCAAAGAAACTCTTAGTTGAGATTTTTTTTTATAATGTGGACATTGCTGTACTGATGGTGGTCATTGACCCTTGACCATAAAGTTCGCTTTTTCTGTGTTAATCAGGATAGACTAGGTTGTGCTCCAATTACAAATAACTCCAAATTCTCAGAGGCTTAGAACAGCAAGGATTTATTTCTTATTCATATTACATGCCTACTGCAAGTTGCTGGAGAGCTATGCTTGCAACCACTCAGGTTCCTGGGCCCATAGAAGAGCCACCATTGAAAACTGTGCTGACACTTGGCCAGAAGAAAAAGAAGGATTTCATACTGATAATGAATTGCTTGTTCCAGACGTGACACCTAGCACTTACACATCAGCCAGAGTCAGTCATATGACTCTATCAACCACATGGTGGGCAGAACCTGCAGTCTTACTATGTATTCAGGATAGGGAGAATCAAAGATATTTGTCCCCAGCATCTTATTTCCTCATGCCTCCTGGATGGCGTTACTAAGTCCAGGTGATTGAAACCTTTTCATGAACAACAAAAAATCCTATTCCCTTGGCTCTATGGCCATGATTCCTGCCTCAGTTCAAGCTCACAAAATCCCCCCTAATTGTTGCATCCACCGCAACCATGTCTCTTTGCTGCTCTTGTGCCTTATGTGTCAATCTTGGCCTCTTAGTCAGAGTGACCACCAATTCACTGGGTCATTCCCTTCCAGATGTAGAGTGTGGGGGCCTCTGACACCATCTTTTCTGCAACCTAACGTAGGTGTGTAGAGGGAGGAAGATACAAGATATTTTGCTTATTTCTAGGAAAAGTTCTTTCAGGGCCCTTCTTAAACGGTGATCCTAGAATTCTATTATTATTCTCATTTATAAAGCTGCAGATACATAACTCCTGCAAGGGGTCCAACCCAGGTGCTTAATTAGCAAAGAAAATTAACCCCCAAGGAACCAGGGTTCCACAGTTGCTAGGTGACTTCCTGTGTGACCTGCCGTCTAGTCAGTGGGAGAGACGTGAGGTGTCTGAACCTCAGAGCTGGAGCATGCTGGCTTTCTGCACAACCTACTGGCCTCACCGTGCCGGGGTGCCCTGTCCCCAGGGACGTCTCCCAGGCCTTCCTGCATATTTCGCCCACTCTCCCTGGAGCTGTTCTTATTCTCTACTAACAGATTAAACACAAAAAGACAGAATTTCCACCTCAGTCCCTCCAAAAAAATGATAACCCTCCCTCCCAAGAGCACAGACCTGTCCAGATGAAAAGGCATGTTCGTCAACAGTGACCCATTGCATTTTTCTCAGCAACACCATGAGGTAGACATAATTCCCATCCACACTGGTAGGTGTGGAAATAGGGGCTCAGGGAGGTGAGGTCTCTAGTTAGTAACCTGCAGAGTGGGGGCTGGAATCCTGGTCTTTGGGCTCTGCGCCCAGGGTACTTTCTGCTCCACTCCATGGAGAACAGAGACTCTTGGTTGCATCTCCCATAAAGTAGGGTGTTTGGAAGACCATACCCAGACCCCAAACAGTTTCCCCAAGCCTTCTTGGCTCGACTGGAGCTGTGGCCAGACTCAGAACCACAGACCAGGAGGTAATCAGGCCTGTTCCCTGTCTGCTCCCATCAGCAACAATGGGCCAATTAAGGTAATTACTGCCGGTTTATATAACAGGAAATAGGGATCACAGTGCTCAACTCTTTGAAAATCTCCTATAAAAGTGCTAATAATGCATTAATGTATTAATCTCCTTAATCCTGTCAAATTACCACAGACTTACTCCACTGAGCTGACTGGCTCTCTGCTGTCTCTGCAGCGGTGGCCACTACTGTCTGAGAGGCTCTGGGTGCTTCTCTCCAGCCTCTCCTCTCCCCTCAACACTCCTCAGGAAGCTCTAAGGGGCTGCAAGGACAGGATGGTGGTGGATGACTTCTGGCAGGAGAGAAACATCGATTCTTTCAAAGAAAGATGGTGACACATTAGAAAAAGATTTTTGAATCTTTCTCAGCAAGGAGAGGCAGCTCAGCACAGTCAACTTTGCTAGGTTGCTGACTCTATTACATGCTGTGCTGGTCTTGGGCTACTTGCCTAACTTCTCTGAATCTTCCTTTCCTCATTAGTAATACATGGATAAAAATAACTCATTGCAGAGTTGTTAAGAAGATTCCAAAGCTGCAAGCAAATGTGTGGCTCATGAAGGCATTCCTTACATCTCCAGTTCTTTTTCTATCTGTAAAATGGAAAATAAGAACTCCCATCACAAGGATTAAATGAGATTATGTATATCCATTTCCTAGCACGCAGTAGGGCTCAAGTAAACATTCGTTTTCTTCCCTTTTCATCCTTGCTTTGTTTGTTTGGTTAAAATGTTGCCTGACTTTCAAGAGAGCTTCAGAACGAAGACTGTTGTCCTGAATGAGTTGTTCAGATATTTCATTCGTCCTGAAACAGCTCACATCTTTTCTCTGAGTCCCACTCTCCAGCGTAGAGAGAATTTCAACCCCAGGCCAGCCTACATGGGGCACCCCTATCCTTCCTGTGGGCATGTTTGAATGGGTGGGGGCAGGGTGCCGGCGTGGGTCCTGGACACCTAGAACTGGTGAAGGGGTGTCAGTCTCTGACTGCTTCTGAGGCATAGGGGCAGCGCTGGTGCTGTGGTGCTGTGGTCAGGCCTGGTCTTGCTGTCTGTTGGGCCCTGAGGCTTCTGGGGGTCATTCAGGGGGTGGTGGTCTATGCACAGAGACTCCTACTGCTCCCTTTGAGGCCTCAGTACTCAGGGCCCCCCCTCCATGGGCCTCCCATAGTTTCCTTGTTGGAAGCCCTGTGGACATGTGTGGGCAGCGCTCTGCCACTCCTCAGAGCTAGAATTTGGGAGGGAAGAATCTGTACCCTATCCCTGTCCCCATTCGGTTCTGGGGAACTGCCCTTTCTCTCAGAGTCAGCTACTTCTGTTTCCTCCATCCTCGGCAAGTGTTGGGGTTGGTGAGGCTGGAAGGACGGAGGGTTATCTTCCAAGTGATTTTGGTTTCATGTCTAAAATATAGACACCTTTCTGACCTTTAGCCTCCTTGGTTCTAAAATGGGAATCTATTCAGTAATACATTTAACAAAGATCTTACTTGTATCTAGGCTCTGGGCTAAGTCTGGGAATACAGTGATAGTGGCCAGAGCAGCAGATCTTGTTCTGCAGGAGCCTAGCGCTGAGTGGGGTCCAAATGTGTGTAGCATCTTTGCTCTGGGTCAGCCCTTTTGTCAGTGTTCTTTCTGCTTTTCTCCTCTCCAGGGCCTAGTGCAGGCCGACTGAGGGTATTGTTACATAGCCAGGTGTCACAGAAGGATCCTATGCTTTGAGTCTGGTTACAGGTCTGGGCTATGGCGTCAGAATGCCTGGCTTTAAATCTCTCCTCCAGCGTTTGCTAGTCATCTGACTTCAGGCCGTTGCTGCTTCATTTCTTTGAACCTCAGTTTCCTTATATAAAAAATGAGAATATCATACTAACATCTCTGCCAATGGGTTTCTGCAAGGATTAAGTACCATAGCACACATTATTAAATACTTGGTCACTGTTCAGTAGGTGGAAGCGATCTTTGTGAAGGTCTGTTAGCAGGAGAATTTGACACGTACAACATCCTGGCTATGTGCTGGTACTCAGAAGCCTGCTTGCTGGGTCTCAGTTCCACTGCTCAACAGCTGTACAACCTTGAGCAAGAATTTAATATCTCATTACCTCTCAATTTCCTCATCTGCAAAATGGGAATGGTAGAAGAACCTACCTCAGAAGTTTGCTGTAATTGTTAAGTGAACTAGTATATGTGCAGTGCTAAGAATAATGTCTGGCACTCAGCAAGTGCTTCCTAAGTGTAAGCCATTATATTTTATGATGCTACCTTATTCTTTGCAGAGAGGCACGACCAGGAGAAATCAGCCAAGTTGTTGAGGGAGTAGAATGGAGGGCTCTTTATCAACCCTCAGAGGGGAGCATCACAAAGAAAGAGCCTCTTGCATCTATACCCTTAGAATGATTCAGGCTATGCCCTACCCCACCATCTCCAGAGCTACCCCTCCTGTTGTCCAGGAATCCCAGAATGCACTGCTGCACAGAGCCAATCTCATTCTCCTTCCCTGCAGTATTGTTTCTTCTGCCCAGCGACAGGGACTCAGGGTGTGTGCTGGGTTAGCAGGACTTGGGGGTGAGCCAGAGAGGGCGGAAGGCAGAAACTCTCTCTCCTGCCCCCCTGCCATCAGTAGGCCTGAGGACTCAGACAAGCCCTCAGCTTAATTGGCAAATGGATTCTCCAGGGGTAATTTTGCTGATGTGCACCATGGGAGGGTCTGCAGGCCTTAATGACCAGCTCGGCCTGCTAAATGTGTTTACCAAAAAATAAGGTTATTGATTCCACAGATATTTTTTTTCCCTCTCCATCAGCCTATTAACGCCAGTTCTATGTAACAGGACAAATAGATCACAGTGTAAAGTCTTTTGAAAATCCCCTGTGAATGCTGTAATAATGCTTTAATGTATTAATCCCCTTAATCCTGTCAAACTTCCAAAAGAATTTCAGGACGTGCTGACAGGAGATCTCGCTCCCAGCCCTGGCAGCCACAGCTGCATGTGGCAGCTGCTGCTTTTAACCTTTTGTGGATGGGCCGCAGAGAGGCGGTTGTGTTAGTGATGGCTGCAGGGCTGGGCGCTGACGTTTGAGAGTGTGGGCATAGATGGAAAAGAGGGCGATTCGGCTCAGGGACAGGAAAGGCAGCCTAAGGAACGCGGCAGCCTCAGGGCCTCACAACACAGAGCCGGCTATGTGAGACTTGGGAGGCAAAGGCACCTGGCATTTACTGATCTCTCCAGCTCTCTCTTGCGTAGCTCTCTGTTCTGTCTCTCTGTTGAGCTCTCCTTCTCTGCAGGGCACTGAGTTAAGTACTTTAACCATGTTATTTTATGTAATCTCCACAACAGCTCTGGGAGGTAGGTACCTCACTGTTACTGACACGACTGGCTTATCTGGATTGCTGGCAGGTGGCAGAGGTGGGGTTCAAAGCTTGGTCTGACCTTGAAGCCCAAGCTGACTTTTTTCTCATAGGCTGGGTTAGTCAGCAAACTCCGCAAAGGGCAAATATTTTTAACTTCCTGGACCATATGGTTTCTGTTGTAAATATTCAATTCAGTCATTCAGCATGAAAATGACTAAACATAATACGTAAACAAATGGGCATGGCTGTGTTCCAATAAAACTTTATTTATGAAAGCAGGGGATGGGTTGAGTTTGACTAATGGGTTGTAGTTGGCCCTCCCTGTAATAAAGGATAAGGGAGGCCAGTGGGATTCCAGTAATAGTTTTGTTGGATGACGAGTCTGAGAATTGGGGGATAAACTTCCTGGGTAGCATCTGCTTACTTTGGGCTGGATGCCCACCTCACTTCAGGGGCCTTCATCTTGTGATGCCAGAGAGAAGACTGGCTAAAATCCAAATGATGGCTGAACTAAAGCCCTGCTCTTTCTTGGACTCTGGGTTCAGGTGGCTAGGACCTGGTTGGAAGTGACTGGGGTGGAGCCTGCCTTGCTGTGTGGTCCTGGTAAAGTCTTTCCCCCTCTTTAGGCCTCAGTTCCCCCATCAGTGGTGTGAGACAGTTGACTTTGCTGGTTTTCTTGGTCCCTCAAGGTCTGAGAGCCACGGACATTTGATAATCTCAATACAAAGGAGCACAGCCTAATCCTGTGCACTGAGAAGTCTCTGGAGACTGAACCTGCCTGTCCTTCTCCAGAGTGCTTTATACCAACAACAAAAATAAGCTGCTAATAACAGCCACTGAATGTGCCCCACTTTATAGGAGAGTTCCCCCAGTGGTCCAGGGTGGGTACCTATAGTCTTTCTTCCCCCTACTCATACTCAGGCACCAGTCCATAGAATCCATTTGCTGCCTAGTTTCTCCTGAATCCTTTTCCATTGCTTCAAAGTCAAACTCACCTGAGTTGCTCCACACAGGGGCCAGCCTGCTCCCACAAGCCAGATCCTGTCACTCTCCTTTTAAAATACTTCAGAAGGCTCCTGATGGTCCTTGGGATAAAGCCCACATATTTGCTAATGGTCCTCCAGGCTTCTCTTGTCTCCTAGTCCCTTTTCTTGAGAAACTCCCCCCTTCCCCCTCCAGTGTACATTCCATTCACCCACACTGAGCCTCCGAGTTTCTTTACTGTCCCCGGGGAGAGATTATGTTTTTGTGGCAGGCACATCCCCTCCCTCTTTGCTTGGTTAGCTCCTGATCATCATATATGTCCTTCCTCCATGAAGCCTTTCCTCATCCTGCACCTGGGGGAAGCGTTACTGCTCTCTGATCTCATGGAACCATCACGGGGAGGGGAAACCATATCAATTGGCTTTGTAATCGTCTCCCTAAGCCTGTGTATTTCTCCAGCCAGACTGTGGACTCTCCCAGGATAGGGGGGCAGTTATCACTGTATCCCCCTATTAACCAGTAAAAGGTACAGGAGTGCAGGATGTAGTAAGTGCTCAACGAATGTTGGCAGAATGCTAGATAATGGTGAGTATCGTGCCAGTACATCAGTACATGATGTGCAATCTCTCCTGTACCACTTGGGGCTTTGAGGTAGGTCTCCTTTGGATAGAAGGTGGAATAGACTTTTGCATCATCAGCTCAAGGTCACATACCTGAAATGGGGACAGAGACAGAATCTGAGTCTGGGTCTGTCTGCCTCCATGCACATGTTATTCCCATGGTTTTTATACATCCTGGTACTTCACAACAGCCTGCCACATTGAGACTATTCTCCCATTTTATTACTAAATAATTTACAGCTAGGAACTGAGACTCAGAGAAGTGGCATGACTTGAAAACCCAAAGCCACACAGCCAGAAAGTTGCAGAGCTGGTACTCAGAACCCACCTTCTACATCTCCTCTTCCTGCTACAGCGTGTTATCAGCCACAGTACCCAGGGCCAGGCTCTTCTCTGAACAGGCACTTGGTTGGTTTCATTGGCATCCTACTTTCTGAAGTGAATTTTTAGCTTAGGGTAGTGTCATCTTTTCCCCCATGGGAGGAGATGTTAGAATTAAGGGGGGGGGGAGAAGATACATCTTTAAAATATATCATGAGTGATAGAGATAATCCTTCAGGTGATGCCACCCATTTCCTATGGGGGAAAAGCCAGTTTGCCCATGATGGCTTTGCCTCCTACCTCATGAAGTTCATGACACAAAGGAAAGCTTCCCAGGGAGGCCAGGACTCAAATGGCCCAGGCAAGACTTGTCTTCTAGACAAATGGAGGTGCTAACCTCTTAGCCACAGCAGCTCCCAAAGGCGACCTTATTGACTTTTTGTTTCTTTCCATGATGAAGCTGTGTCAGATAAAAAACCAGCAATAGGCCTGGGAAGTATGGAGTTTTCCTTGTGGTTTTAGAAGATACTACCTTAAAAATCAAGCTGCACCCCTTTATTAGTTCTCTATGGCTATCATAACAAAGTGTCACAAACTGAGTGGTCTAAACAATAGAAATGTATCAGCTCACAGTTCTGGAGGCTAGAAGTCTGATGTCAATGTGTTATCAGGGTTGGTTTCTCCTAAAGACTGTGGGGAAGAATCTTTTCTATGCCTCTTCCCTTGCTTCTGGTGGTTTGAGGGCAATCTTGGCATTTCTTGACTTGTAGGTGCATCACCCTGATGTCTCCCTTCAACTTCATGTGGCATTCTCCCTATGTGTATGTCTGTTTTCAAGTCCCTTCATTTATAAAGACTTGAATTTGGGGCTACCCTACTCCAATATGACCTCATCTTAACTAATTACATGTGTTATGACTCTATTTCTGAATAAGATCACATTTTGAGGTACTGAGAGTTAGGACTTTAACATATAAATTTTGGGAGGACACAAACTCAACTCATAACAGCCACAGTCTACCCTGGGTTACCACCAAATCCTCCTAATAGGCTCTGTCTTACCACACTTAGATTTATCCTTCCCAGAGCTCCCAACTTTTCCCAAAATACAGGTCTGAAAATCCTTTTAATCCTTTCTTCCTTTTTTTTTCTCATGGACCAGGTGTTGACTGGGCAGGAAGTCCAACAGGAAATGAGGTAGACACATCTCATAGTCCCAGCAGCACCAGCATAACACAAGCGATGACAGCAGTCCGTGATTAGACAAGAACATTGGAACCAATTCAGAGGGAGGTCTAAGAAGGGCTTCCTGGAGAAATTATGCTTCCTTTGAAGCATCACTGGGAATGATGAAGGACTATCCAGGTGAGGAGATAGGGAAGAGTATTCCAATCAGAGGGAACATTGCAAGGATTCAGAGAGAAAATGCCACCACTGGTCTATAGAATGTAGCTCAATGAGGCTCCCTGCTGCCTATAGGATAAACCATAAAGAAAGACAGACATATGGACTTTGCAGCAACTTGGATAGATTTGGAGTCAATCATATTCAGTGATCTATCACAGAAACAAAGAACAGAGTACCATATATTCTCACACATAAGAGGAACTTGAACAATTATAACACTAGAAAAAAGGGATTGGCAGTAGTGGGAAACTGTCAGGAGAGCGGGGGTGGGATTGGCAGTTGAGGGAAACTGCTAGGAGAGGGAGGGGCACACCTCTTCAACAAGGGTACCTGCATAATCAACGTTTGTATACCTAACCCTGA
>CAUYQG010172539.1:0-60932 GCA_963574415.1 Tarsius wallacei
ACATAAAGGTTATATGTCTAGCACCTTTATATCTATAGAGACCATTTACCTTTATAAAGTATAAGTTTTACTTTCCACTTGCTAACTCTTAGGCTAACGTTCACCTTGCCCTTTTAATAAGTTACTACTTCCAAGAACAGCTAGCTTTTTTAAAAGAATTATATGCAGACATTATTAAACCATAATTATGTGCAAAAATTATAAGAATTACAAAATTATTAGTACGTCATGTAATTATTTTCACATGTTAATAATTTCTTTTACTGTTAACTTTCTGCTAAGTGTGTACCCAAAATTATGATATAAATAAATCAGCACTGCTATGTTTCAGTGCCAGAGTGTGAGACAAGACTCTTGTCCGACTCGTTTCTCGCCTTATCCACACATCCTTCCCGGGTTCCTGAATCCTGCAGAGCTGGACTCCAACATTTTGTGCCTGGGCCTGGAATTCTATTATTTGAATTTGATTTATCGTGATATTTAAGATATTACCAGTTAGGTTTTTGCTCATTTTGAAACTGTTCATTATGATTCTTTTACATAAAAAAGTGGCACTGCAATTATTGACTCCCATTTTACTACTGAGATAATCATTTGTTCTATCTTTTGCTGTATAAATCTTGATTAATTATGGTAGAAAAAAATCTTTAAAGATAATTTAACCCAATATTTCAATTTTCAGGTGAGGACATTGAAACCAGAACCATTAAGTAACTCACCTGAGGAGCAGAAGACATATTTTAGGAAAACCCAGATCAAAAATCCAGATTTTTAGATTTTAATTTCACCATGTTGTATTTTTTCTTTTGTTTTTAACCTTAGTAAAATATGTAATTGTCAGCATCTGAATTCACAGAAATTTTACAAAATGGAATTTCCATAAGATTATAGCAATATATTGAATCTCATTATTCAATAAATATACCTGAAACTCTAATTAAATGTACACAGTCAAATTAAATGACATCATTTAAATAATTACTCAGGAAGCATTAAGCCTCCATGGTTAAGAAGATTTCCAGAAAGTTTTTGAAATTATCTAGGTTCTACTCCTTTGTGCTAAGGAATGTGTAAGATTGTATCTTTTTGTTTCATTGGAATAACATGTAGGTATAGAAAAAAATTGAGTATCTTGAACAGAGAAACCAATGCAAAAGTAACACCATAGAAATGGGGTAAATTTAGAGTTGCAATCTAAGTAGTCAAAGATCTTATAAATAGAGATAAAGGGTTTGGGTTGAGGGAAGGACAGGAAAGACATTGTAATCAGGAATATTTTAAAAGTTTAGGTGAGTCGTTAAGTTTGGCATGATCAGCATGTCTATAATCCAAGGAGTTTGAATGATTGACCAAGATCAGGAATCTAGACAAAGACTGCAGGCCCTAGAGGAAGAAGCATCCTCTATTCCAAGTATAAATAGACTGGAATCATGAAACTTTGTGTTTGAAAAAGGATATTTAAGAAGGGATCTAGCAATAAATTAAGGTCTTATGCGTGAATTTGTGCATATTTTCCCTTGAGGAATGAGGCTCACAGATGCCCTTTGTTGGATAGTTGAGCGAGTCTTTGAAAACAACAAAACTAACTGCTGCATTAAGAAAGAATAATTTGTTCATTATAAAGAGATTGTTTACTAAAAAAGTATCAGAAGTAGAGTCAGACACAGACAGAAATTATCAAGTGTTTTAAGAAACATTTCCTATATTTCTTGCTTTTTTAAAAAACATACTTCACCTATAAAGCCAATTATGATAAAAGTCAGATTTATACTGTGTGTTCTATTGATTGATTACCTGGGGCTATTTTTATTCATGAAATTACAATCAGTGGCTGCAAACAATTATAAGCTTGTAAACCATGGACTGAAACCTTTACAGGAGAATATAAAACAGAAGCTTATGAATTTTTAGAAAACAATTGCCCTATTTTAGTAGAAGTCTTTAGTTTCTGTGAAATAAGAGAATGACAAAAAGAAATTAAGTGTGAAAAGAGACTCGTTTGTAAATTAAATGTTTCATGTCCCAAGTTATATCATCTGCTTTTTAAACCATATTTTCATTACTATGATGATCTCTGCTTTTAAAGGTTTATTACCTTAACCAAAATATTCATTAGAGGAAAAAATTGTTCACTCAAAGTTAAATTTTGTATGTACTTTTTATACATTTAAATAGGAATTAAATCTCTTTTTCTTTATGCCAATAAAAATTATAGTAAAGAGAAAATTGAGTTTCGCTTGGCACATGTAAATGCCCTTGATTTTACTTGTTACTGTGAAAAATCTGGGGACTCCTCGCTTAATTTACAAGTATGTATATTTAGACATATGAAAGTGAAAAACTGAGTATACTAAGGGCCATTGTGTTAGTTGATCTCTTCCAGAATACACACTTAATTGAAAAAGCATCTTACTACAATGTTTTTGAAGAGTATTACATATGACAAGGAGAAACACAGATGTCTAGGTTTAAACTAGGAATCTTTGGAAAATTAGACTACATGTAAATCAGCTTTGAAGATTATAACTCCTTGACAATTCAGAAATCTTATATTTTCTTGACTTTAATTCCATTTATGTTAGCAGTTTTAGAAATACGGACACTAATTAAAGTCATTTCTTTTATTTCTAATGTTTTGTTATCTGAGCCTGTGTGGTAGATGTCTAATTCTTTTAAAATCTTTTCGAACAGAAATGATTTGAGCTTTTACAGAATCATATCCCTATACATTTCTACACTTTCATGCAAAGTTATTTAGGTGGATATGACAAAAACAGAAGTCCTCACAGAATATTCTAAGGGTGTCCTTTTGTTTGACAGGCTACGTTTTGATTAGGCTTGGGCCTTATAGTCAGTTCTGGGCATGAGCCTTGAGTATTTAATCCAGAGCTTCCTGCATCACAAGGTGATGTAGCCCTCATCATGCTTGGACCCTGAGTGAGGATGTGGGGGTGGCTCTGCTGGAAACACATTTCTAGGGTGGTAGGCTACTGGATCCTGAAATTTGGCGGCTGATTATGTACCTAGTCCTAGAACTGGTTTAGAAGTAAGGTAATACTCTCAAGAAATTTCTAGACAACATTGCATTGCCTCAGCAGTTGAGTCATGGGGTTATGAATGAACTGCTTTTGGATTCAGGAAAGTTGCTCAGCCAGGTGAGCCAATAGCAAAATATTTGGTACAAGTGTTGTCTGTGATTACTCTGAAGACAGAACATTCATTTCTTGGGAGAAGAGACTGGAAACAGAAACGTAATAGCATATGTCAATGCTATTGACAATGTTTGGCAAGGTATTATAAGAAAGAATTTGACAGTCAGAAAGCCAAACTGAGAAGGAACAGAGATAGCAGAAATTTGTGACCTTGCAAAGTGGGAACAAGGATAGGGTTGCAAGAGCCTTTAATAGACAAAAGCCCAATGATCCATTTATGAGGAACAAAATATCTCAAGTTAAAAGTCAGTTTAGGGCTGTGGGACACACGTTTCAAACAACAACAACAGCAACAAAACCCTCTCAACTGATTAAAGTGTCTTAGGGTAAAATCGAACAATGGTATTGTCTTTCTATCTCAATCTGAGGAGTTCCAGCTAGCTTCTGTAAGTGAAAGAGTTAGGTTTGAGGTAACAAAGAAACAAAGATTGGAGACCCTCCAGCAAAGAACTTCGGATGTGACTACTGGCAACTGGAAAATGTGGTTGCCTTTTTAAAACTAGGAAACTACAGAAAACTGAATCCTATAGTGTGCCATCATTAGTAGTGTGCTGCCTAGATTTGCAGATAAATCTATAGATAATCTTGCACATGAATTGCAGTGGAAGACTCCAAACAAACTGGCCTTCATTCTATATGAAAAGGAATTGTCTAGTGAATATTTTAGCACTCCCAGATCAAGTCTTTTATTATATCGAACATACTAGGGTTAGAAGTATAAATAACTTTATAGTCATATTCAATAAGTGTGCATATACAATACAAATATATGCAGTTCAGAAAATATTATTACACGTTTTAGAGTATGACAATTCTGTATACATAAAGCAGCTAAGATAGAATTCCCTTATTTTTATAAATTATAAAATTGAGGTCCAGAGATTTTAAATGACTTTCCAAGGTTAAGAGAGCTAACAAATGAAAAGCCATGATTTAAACACAAAAAAACAGAAATTTAGATTAACTGTGAGAAAAAATTAAAATAAGAAATAATAAACACTTTAAATACTCTGTAAATTA
Organism: Tarsius wallacei; assembly: GCA_963574415.1. NCBI lineage: Eukaryota > Metazoa > Chordata > Mammalia > Primates > Tarsiidae > Tarsius > Tarsius wallacei. The sequence continues at coordinate 4,233 of CAUYQG010172539.1, forward strand.
GTATTTTCTTAGGAGACACAAAACTTTTCTGGGATTCAATGTCTAAATAAGCAGGTTCATAAAGTTCTTTCACAGCTCAGAAAATTTATGTAGATAAAGTCTATCTTCCATGCAGTCTGTGAAAAAAAAAAAATACCTACCATTCATATTCTTAGATATTTGGGGAAAGATCAGGAAATAAAGAAAAATTGAAAGGGAATCTTAAAAATTACCAGCAAAAATTTTCTGATGTGTCAAACAAACCAATAGCAATTTAATGCATGTAATTTATTGAGCATTTAGGAGACGTAGAACACTTTTCCTTTTCAAGTAATCTATATGATTTCTATAAGGATAGCATAGTTATTCCAGTCCCACAGATAGTAAGAAAAAAATCACACAAAGAAGACAAATTACACCTTTCAGTGTCAAATGGAGTTAAGAGCACATGCATTTTCAGTCATCATAAAATCCCTAATTCCTGTCCCTAATCTCAGTTTGTGCTGCCACGTGCAAATATACTTGGCTGATAAACAGATCCATCTGCCTCTCTTTTCATTTATTTGGAAAACCTACAGGGAAATATTCGTCAGTGTGGCATATGCTTATGAACAATTGCTTTCAAGTACTACACATTGCTAGACCCAATTTTTATGTTAAGTTAGAATTGTCTCCAGGGAAATGTTATAATATTTGTTGCCGAGTATAAGTGTGATTTCAAAATCAGGCTGTAATCAAAAGAGGAGCTATGTGCATTACAGCCTACCTACCCGTGTAGATATTTTTAGTTGCCTACACAGTATCTTTCTTCTGTTCTTTGGGGTGACAGAAACTTATTTGGGGTGGCATACACCTCGTCCCTCACCTGAGGGACCCTGTAAGACTCAGTCAGTCAGAATTTCCTTGTTCCTTGCTTTGCTGGCCTGACTCAGCTATGATTAGTTATAGGATTTGGTTCCAGCTAATGAGAGCTAAGCAGAATCTATGGAGCCTGGAATGGAGGAATGTCAAAAAAAATGTTTATTTTCTGAGAGGAGATTTGAAATGACAGGTCCTGCTGCATCCTCCCTCTTCCTGCTGAGAAGGTGGCTCTATTTCTAGAGCCTTATAATCACTTGAGACATTGAGACAATCCACACTAGGGAGGGGCGGGAGGGATCTGGTTGTATCCACTTAGTACCACTGGTCCACTTATCTTCTGATTTTGTTAGATGAGGAAAAAAAAACAACAAAAAGTTTAAGACCATGAGGTTAGATTTTCTGTTACTTGCTTTCAAAAACCATCTTAACTGATACATTTTCTAAACGATATTGCTACGAATTGCAAGGACAGGAAAGAGTTGATTTCAGGGTTTCACAAGCAATGTAGGATTTTCGGCCTGAATCCAAAGCTTTAAACTGGCGGTGTAACATAGTTGTGTGTTATATTGCTATTATTTTTTACATCGTGTCCCATGTATGATTCATTTGCAAAAAGAAAGTTTAGCTAGTAAAATATTTAAAGACTATGTTCTAAAAAACCACTGTAGAGCTCCTTCACCAAGATTCTGTGACTATCTGGGATTCTGTACACATATTTTTAGATTTTACTACATAATCATTTTCTAATGTTATATATTTTTATAGTAATTTAAAAGGTATCTCATTCTGAATCATTTGGATGACTACTTTATAATAATAGACTACTTTTCAGAGCCTACATTTGCATTTCTTTTTATAATTAAGTGGTATCCAGTGATGTTCTAAAACGACATCATTTAACATTTGAGGTGTTAGTAAACATGTCTGGATGTTTTAGGATTAGCATATCTTCATGTCAGAATCACATGTTTGGGCTGCTTTGCTTATATTTAATTTACTTTAAACTTCCTGTAAATACAAACTTCTCATTTGAAAATATTTTTTAATTAAAAGACAATTTCTTAAACTGAATGACACAGTCCATACATTATGGCCCTGTGGAACTGCCAAGAGTCTGTGTGTGACAACTTTCAGATTGCTCACATGCTATCTGGGTAGCTGCTAACTTTGTCACAATTCATGAACGGTGAGAAAAACAGATAATTATCTATTCACCAAAGCTAGTGTTTATCTGCAATCCATGGAAGAGAATGGTGGCACACCAGAACACACCCCTCCATTCTCTTGTTCCAATCTCTTCCTTCTGCTGACCTTTCATTGTTGATATCAGGCATGCTTAAAGCCACAAAATATAGAGTGATAAGATGTGAGTGACCTGAGTCCTAGAGTCACCCCTGGGCTACAGTTTTAGAGGAGAGCTGCCAGAAACATATAGGAAATGCACATTGTGTGAATGTGATAAACTTATATTAATACATAAACGTACTGAACATGGAGGTGTTTCTTGTGGTAACTAATTATACTAGTTATCCTTGCTGCATAATATGTTGACCCAAAACTTAGTAGTTCAAAACAACAGGCGTTGATTATCTCACGGGCTCAGAAACCTCTCTTGAGGTTGATGTTCCAGTGTCATTTGGGGAGATAGTCCCCAGAGGCCTCTCCCAGTGATATAAGTATCCATTTCCAAACACATGTATGTGATTCATGGCCTTAGGTCCTCACCAAGAAGCCTCTACATGGACAGAGAGCTGCAAATAGATGGGGGCTGGCTTATTCCAGAGCAAATGATCTGAGCAAGAGAGGGAGAGAAAGAGGGAGAGGGAGAGAAAGGGTGGCGGGGAGAGAAAGATAGGACGAGGGAGGGAGAGAGGAGAGAGGGAGGGAGGGAAGGAGGGAGGGAGGGAGGAAGGAAGGACATTATTAATCTGCAATCTGTCTGTATTCTGTAGTCTATATTTGAGTTCAGTGGATGGAGAATAAAAGAAAGGGAGGAAGGGAGAAAGAAGGAGAGAGCAAGAGAGGGAGAGAGAGGAATAGAGAGAAAAAGAGAGAGGGAAGGAGGGAGAAGGAGAGAGAAAGAGGAAGAGAAACAGATGGAGAAAGGGAGAGAGAGCAAAGGTAAGCCCCCAAAACAGAAGTTACAGTGTTGGTAATTTTATCTCCATTGTAATACATCATAACTTCTGCTTTAGACTATTAAGTACACAGACCAATCCTGTTTTAATGTAGTAGGATAATACACAAGGGTATGAATTCCAGGAGTCAGGGATGATTGGGGTCATTTTGGAGACTGGCTACCTCATGGATATTATATACTCAGAACAGTAGAAAAAGTGTAGTGGCAGATGCAAAAAGTAAATAAAAATCAAACAATTGAAGATTATCTTGAAGCAAAGAACAAAGTAATTTAGTTGCTTTTCTATTCTCATAATACTAATTCCAATTTTGTAACATTTTGTCATCTCATTCTTAGTAAAATTAATACCTCAAAGCTTAATTTTAAAGAAGCTTGAAAATGTGATACGGTTTTTAAGGCAATTTGTGAAGCTTGATCAAAACCCTCAAAATATTGCAGATTTATCTGACTTTTATCAGGTGTACTACATTAGTAGCTTGAGTATTTTTGTAAACAATTTGGCAGGTAAGTAGCACTTTCGGATCTCAGTAGGTCTCAGGTAGCAATTTGTGTACACGCCTTTGCTCAGAGTAGTCAGGGGTCAAGTCCAAGTCCTCCATCTCTCCTTCTCCCTTTTGTTGCTATGTCCAACCACATCTGGGGTTTCCTGGCATGGTGGAGCCAGTCATTCTCACTTTAGCTTGATGGCAAGGAAGCCCTAATCAGATGCTGAGATCAAGATTCTCCCACTAACTGCCACTCAAGAGTTGTTGATTTGGAAATGGCCACCATGTGCACCACCCAGGGGGAATTTTGGTGGGGCTCTGCCCACCACTATTGTCTGGACTGTAGCATCTTTCCAGGAAAGGTCACCAGACTCCCCATTTCTATAGTTAATGAAGATATACTGTAATCTTGAAAAATGTTAAAAGAGTGCATGTAGTGTGCTCTTGCCACAAAAATGATAACTATGTGGGGTAGTGCATGTGTTAATTAGCTAGATTTAACTATTCTACGGTGTGTACATACTTCAAAATATCATGTTGTACAGCAGCGGTCACCAACCTTTTTTGGCATTAAGGACTGGTTTCCTGGAAGACAATTTTTCCACGGTGGAGGTGGGGTGACCATCAGGCCTTAGATTCTCATAAGGAGAACACAACCTAGATCCCTCCCATGTGCAGTTTACAATAGAGTTTGTGCTCTTCTGAGAATCAAATGTCTCAGCTGGTCTGACAGAAAGCAGAAGCTCCACTAGCCTGTTGCTCACCTCCTGCAGTGCAGCCTGGTTCCTAACAAGCCACAGACTAGTACCATTCTGCGGCCCTGGGGATGGAGACACCTGTTGTACAGGATCAAGACACACGATGTTATCTGTCAATTTAAGAAAAAAATAAGTAAGAAAAAATACCCTTCTTTCTGTGTTTCATTAGTTGAACTCCACAGTAACACTGGTCTGGCTCCCCGAAGTAACACTCATTGGATTAATTCGCCCTGCAGCAAGGTGGCAGAGGCAAGTGGCAAGGGCACTATCCACATCAACATGACACGCCTGGGGTCTGAGTTCTGCAGTTTCTGCTCATGCTGATTTCAGTGTACAGCCTTGTTTCTGGCGTAAGTGGTGCTCTGAGGTCAAAGAACCACACATGGCCTTGTCACAATTAACCAATAGGGCATTGTGCAAAAGTGGACCCTGTCTCTGGGTTTCCCTTCTCAGGATACAAGGTTTAATCCTTGAGGGTGAGTCAGATTTTAGTGTTGTCGACTTATAGACATAAACATATTCTACTTTTTTTTTTTTTTTTTGCAGACACAGTGCAGAAGTTAGCTCACTTTTCATCTCTTGTTCTGTGGTCAATTATTTGGAGGATTCAGTGTTCTACTATGTCCCTAGATCTTGGCTGGAATTACCTAGTCTGTATTAACCACACTGAATCTTCTGAATGAGACTGGTGGATTTCAAACTTACAACTCCCATAGGTGTATGACTTCTCTGTTCAATCTATCCTTTCCTGGACAGGTATTTTGAAGTCACAAGTGAAAAAAGCTATTCCTTTTTATACTCTTACTTTGCTCTATAATTATTATATGTTTGTGAATTTTTACAAAAAGCGAATGTATTCTGAGACTCCATCAAACAATTCTAGGTACATGGAGTTTGCACACACAACACTCTTATGAAACTGGGATGGTCAGCTCCTTCACTTCATCCAAGTTGTACTACAAAGCTTTTTCTCTGTGGATCATTTCCTAGTTCCTTATTATTTTGTTTTATTTTCTCTACTTCTTAGTAGTATCACCATATAATGTGCTATAATTTCTTTATCTAACTTGTCAATTTTTTTATTTTCCCCTCAGAATATAAAGTCCATGAAGATGTGGATTTTCATCTGAATTTTTTACAACTATATCTTCAAGGATGAGAAAACATACAGTAGGTATTCCACAAATGTATGTTGTATGAATCAATCAATGCTGTGCAGATTTCAGGATTTCTCAGTTTATTTCTTATAGCACATGGGGCAGGTCCCTGCTAAACCAAGATTTTGTTCCTACAGCCCTGAGAGCTGCTAGAGCCTGTAACTACTAGAAGCCTCTTCTGTATATTCTGGTTTGCTGTGCAGTTTTTTCCAATATAAGTTACAAGATGAAAAAGGCCAGAAAGCACTGGCAAAGTTTTTAGCTCATGCCATCATCATCTCCTTTCAAGTCTCTGCTCTTCCAGAGAATATGTGAACCGACAATTGCATTGAAAAGCTTTTTCAGGAGGGAGATTTAGTCACAATTATCATTATTCAAGGGCAAATAATTTGTTGGAGTTTATTTCGCAGGTCAAGCCAAATCCAGATTCCAACTGCATGCTATTGTAGTAATTGCATTAGCTTCCTCTGATATTTATAAACTACTCAAACTCTGCATTAGTGGTTTATGACATCACCAGTACCAGTTAATGTAATCCTGTTTTTTTTTTCTTTTAGTAAAGAGTCATGTATCATTTTCCAAAATAAGAGCATACTCTCTAGTGCTAATATAAATCTTCACCAATTTTTTTTAGTACATTAAAAGTGCTTTGGTCCTAATGTAGTTACTTCATCAGCAAATACACATTCATGTTTGCTGACTAAACATATTCATGTTCTCCTATGAAAGATGAACAATAAAAAGTCAGAGAAAAAAACAAAATATATGTTCCTTTAATTTTAGGGTGGCAGAGTTCATTTAATCAGGAATTGGTTTGTGAATTTATACAATCTGTGACCTTTTAAACCACAGAGTCTCTTCAAATGTGTCTCTCTTTGCCTAAAATGAAAATCCACTCTCTCATTTATTTAGTTCCATAATAAATGTGATGCCTGCTGTGCTCCTATGTAACAATAAAGATATTTTATTTCCTATAGACTTTGTTGGAATGAGGGGTAGAAAAGAAAATCAATGTGTCACAACATCATAAAGCAGCCCAGAAAATAAAGTGAGAAATAAAAAAGCCAATAAAAAAGCCCAATACAATTAACTGATGGTGTTTGAGTTTCCACACAGCTCAACGTAAACTTAAAAATCAGACGCATTTATATGTTTTGCTTTCTTGGTTGTTTCTGGGGTTCCAAACAAGTAAAGTTACTTCTCTAATAACTTTTGATTGGAAAGTTATTTCATTGAATAAGTTTGTGGACAATAAGAGATGACATGACTCACCTAGCCTTTAAGGCAATTAGCTAATTAATAAGTCACATTTCTCATATAGTGTCACAAACTAAATTTCCTGGCAGTACAGAGTGTTATTATTATTATTTTGAAATTGTGGGGGTACAATTCAGGGTTAGGTATACAAATATTCATTGTGCAGGGACCCTTGTTGATGAGGTGTGCTCCCCCTTCCCCAGGCAGATATCAACTACAGTACGGAGTATTATTGTGTCACTTGCTTCACATAGGGACCAACAATATTTTAAGAGATATTTTTAAGAGCAATAACCAAGATACGGGTCTCTTTTATTTGGTAAATTTATTTCTATTCTGGTATTGAATTTAAAAAATTACCTAATAGAGTTCTGGAGATTGGTTGTACAATAATGTGAATGTGTTTAACACTGCTGAACTGAATATATATATATATATATATATATATATATATGATATATATGTAAAATGGTACATTTTATGTTATAGACATTTAACACAATTAAAAAATAGAATGAAATTTTATGAAAAAATTACATAATAAAATTAGCTTTATGTTACAAGATCCTTAACATCAAAAGTGCAAAGATTAGCCGGGCTCGGTGGCTCAGCCTGTAATCCCACGTTTTGGGAGGCTGAGGTGAGTGGATTGCCTGAACCCGCGGGTTCGAGACCCGTCTGGGCAACTTGGCAAGACCTCATCTCTACAACAAATTAAAAAAAAAAAATTAGCCGGGCGTGGTAGCGCGTGCCTGTAGTTCCAGCTACTTGGAAGGCTGAGGTGGAAGGATTGCCAGAGCCCAGCAGGTCGAGGCTGCCACTGCACTCCAGTCTGGATGAGAGAGTGAGACTCCAACTCAGAAAAAAAAAGTGCAAAGATTACCAAATCAAATAACAAAAAAGAAAATTAAAATTTAGTCTTTGTATAATATTGTGATATCTTGTTTGTTTTAATGTATAATAGTTTATTTTTGTCAGTATTATAGAATAATAAGCCAAATATGAAAATGGAAAATCTGAAAATTTGTATTTTCTCACATTTATGAGTTTTGTAGTCTTGAGTAAGATTTCAGGTCTGTCTAAGTCTTGGGTTCTGCCTATTTTATAAAATAAAATAGATGTGTAGTTGTGTGGATTAATCAAGATAGTGTATAAGAAGGCATCTAGTGTATTGCTTGACACATAAAAGATGCTCTGCAAATGGAAACTTCCTCCTTTTTAGTTAAAAGGTAAGTTCAAAAGTTATACATGAGCTGGGCTCAGTGGCTCAGCCTGTAATCCTGCGCCTTGGGAGGCTAAGGTGAGTGGATTGCCTGAGCCCATGGGCTCGAGACCTGCCTGGGCAACTTGGCGAGACCTCATCTCTACAATAAATCAAAAATCAGCCGGGCGTGGTAGCACGCGCCTGTAGTTCCAGCAACTTGGAAGGCTGAGACGGAAGGATCACCGGAGCCCAGCAGGTCGAGGCTGCAGTGGCCGGGAGCGGCCACTGCACTCCAGTCTGGGCGACGAAGTGAGACTCCAACTCAAAAAAAATAAAAATAAAAATAAAAAAATTATACATGATCATCTTGAATTAAAAAATAAAGGATGATGACTGCAGGTTTCCCTACGGAATATAAATCTACATCAATACGCTAATTGATTTACTTATAACCAAAAATGTTGTGAATCATTGTTTTAGACTTTAAATACCAACATCAGAAAATGTATGTGGAAATATGGAACATACCCTCAAATAAAATGTTTTTAGTTTACTGTAAGTAATTTTTCCTCACTAAAACTTTCTCACTATTATATAACTGAGAAGTTCTTGATTTTGCTATTCAGAGCTATGTAAATTCAGAATTGTGTGACTTCCAATTGTAAGTTCATTAGATGAGCATCAAGTCTCAATTTTTAGGCAATACAGACAGACCTTCTTTTTTTGTTGTTTAATGAATGGCTCCATGAATGACGTTAATGATATTCCCTCACATCTTAATTTTCTGTAAGGATGATTAGGGTTAGGATTCGGGCTAGGGTTAAGGTTAGGATACTATACAAACAGGAAAGATTAGTATATAATAGATGTGTTAATATATCTGTAAACAGATATATAATACACAACTATTATTATATAAGTAGTATGCATGTATTTCTGGAACAAAAACTAGACATTTGATTATTCAGTATAATTCTTTCTAATTATTTTTAGTTTTATGAGGTATATATTTATAATGAGGACCCCATGAAACCGATTAGTAAACGTTGTATAACTGTTGACTACTGTGGTTAGTAGCAACAACTATAATAACTGCTTGTTAATTGGTATAGCTCTCTTGGGATGTAAATTGCCAGTTGGTTACTTCAAACATTGATTTAGTCTTCAACCGAAAGACACTATCTTTTAAAAAGAACTTACTGAGAATTTTAGCTATTAATTACATATTTTAAAGCTACTTATAGCAGTTGTTATGTTCAAATATTTTTTAAGTAGAGATAAGATTTCAATAAAATACTGAAATAAAATAAGATCTCAAAATATTTTAGAACTGAAAATATTCAACATCTTTTTAAATTAAAAAGGCTTAATAATACTAGAAAACAGAGTACAGTGCATATAACTGATTTGCAATATTTGCTATTAACCTTCAAAATAGTGAACATAACATGTCCGTGCATTTCAGTATTTAGTTTTTGTAGATTATATATTGGAGAAACACTCAGGGTAGATCTTAGATAAAATTGTACTCTAATAGAATAGGAGTAACCAAATGGTGTCAGTGGACAACCAGGGGACAGAAGGAGCTGGTGGATCACTGGAGCGGTGGTTTCTCTCATGTCCTCTTGCCCATGGGTTCCACTAAAGCAATAACAGAGAAGTATTTCCTCATCTACCAATACCATCAATTTAACCCAACAAACAAGCAGTAGTTACCTCAGGTAGTTTATGGTGTCAGGTTGAGCAATATAGGTACAATCTGAAAAAATGAGAATAGTAGAGATAAGGCATAATAGTGTGTAAGTGTAGAGCTGCTTTTATTCTAAGTAAGTATTTTATTTTCATAGAGTTTATGTTTATAAGTCTCACATATAAATGTATAACAAAAATGGATCTACTTGAGCACACATATTTTACTTATATGCTAATTTTGGTTGGGATCAATATGGGCCTTTTTCATCTCTAAAAGTCTCTACGACACTATGCTGTGTGTTATATCTATATAGGTGTAGGTATGGTTATAGGAATAACATAACAGACTCAGTGTACTCTCATTTTTATTTTAGATAGAAGATTCACAGTGAAGACAAGTGATAATACTCAGATGGATTCTGAATACACAGATTTGGCTTTAATGTAATACACTTCCCAATTCACACATAATAATATTTTATGATAGACTTTCAAGTTCATGGGTCAATAAAAAATAAAGAATACCAAGAAACATTCTGAAGGAGGTATTTTACCTGAATCCCCAAAGGCTGTGACAAAAAGAAAAAAAAAAACTGGTTACAATTTATATATTAGCAGCAAGAGGTAGAGTTTCCTAACTTGGCTTTCAATCTATTTTCCATAGCTTTAGTAATCTTTTAAAAATGTTTAGCAAAATAATATACTGACAAATTATTGCTATTAGAATAAAAACTTGGTTTGTATTCTACACAGTAATCTTGAAGGAAAAAAATCACATTCTTAGACTGCCTACTGCTTGTAAATTATAGGGTAGTAGAGCTATTGTAAGGAATTAGCTAAACATTCAATTCCATTTTCTTTTTATTGAGGCTAATTCTGAAAGAGCAAAATGTAGTATATGTTTTAATGATCTATATGGTTACCTTAGACTCTTAATAAAGTCATATATAATCATTTAGCCCACAATGTCAATGGATCTTGTGTCTGAATCATCAAATAAATCAAATATTAATTTTATGTTTTGTTGTGTAGACATAATCCAAAAGTGAATTCATTATACAATGATTGATTCTTTTTCCCAATATAAAGTTCAATATCTTACAAAGAGTTACTCAAATAGATTCTACACAAATCAAAAAAATGAAGCATTGATATATGAAATGACAGCAATGCCCACAAAAGAAATGCTACATTTGCACATAGTAGACATTAATATCAGTTTGTGGCATTGTTTCCATAGAATCTGTCACATGCCTGAATAATTTTGCATCTTCATGAATTTTTTATCACTTAGTTCAGCTTACTTCACTGCCGTGATGTTGTTTTCTCCACGGACCAAAGCATTAATCATTGTTCTGCTGTCATTCACTTGGTTTTCCTGCTCACATCCTAAATCAGGTTATTGATTGTGTAAAGTTCATATTGGATAATATGATTAGCAATCATAAACATGAAAATTAAAGGACTGATTTAAGCATGAGTCTAGATCAATGGTAAAGTATGATTATGAATAGAAGAGGAGAATTATGTGCATTTCAGATGACCTTGAATGATCTTAAAAACTCCATAAATTTTGCTGTAAGGAATGTGATAACAAAAACTTAAACCTACAGGTCATAAACAAAAGACTCATTTAAAATGATTTTTAAAAAGAGATAATAATGAATATCAGATTATTTCTGTAATTATCTATTGTGAGAAGATAGAAGACAAGGCAAACTAGATGTTAATCTGTATATATAAATACAAAAACTGTTTAATATTTCGCTATTATCTTATAAATTCTTGATAATATAATTACACATTTAAATTTTAGAAGATGTAGAGAAATATTCTTTTTTAATGTAAAATTGAAAAGCATTAATATTAGTTAAATACAAAATTGAGTATGACTAATTCAGGTTGGTAAACTAAGAGAAGTGGACTGATAGTTCTGCTCTGTCATTAATTAGTTGTAAGAACGTGGACAACTAACTTTTCCTACTTATGCCTCAGTTTCTTCATCTATAAAACTTCCTAAAGTTTTTGCTACAATCTTTTTAAAGAAAGTTTTATAGTTAGGACTTTAGGAATAGCCGAATAGCTATCTGATGTTTTATTCATTTTTCTTGTTTTTCCTTTTGCGGACAAAATTTTCTGCAAGGTTAATGAACTGAAGGCTTTAATTCGCAAAATGAAAGAAACATGGAGTATGACTTAAGTCTGTACATAGAAACATTATTTTTATATATGTTTTAATTTTATAGTTAGTGTGCATATACATTTTTTCTTTACAATCTATCAACTAAAATATAGTTCTGACATTTTAATTTATTTTGAAATATGTACTTTTATTAATTAACACATAATATATAATACTCATTTCAATTAGGCCACATTTAAACTTTCCTTATTTATGATTCCCTTTATTAAGAAAGAGAATTAAAGTGTTTGAAAATCATTAAGACTACATGTAGATTTGTTGGGGGCATAGCGACATAAAATCTAGTAATATAAATGTAGAAAGTTGGTACGAAAATGCTTTGAAAGTTAACAAATATGACATGCTAATTTTAGGTACAGTGTTATAATATTTTTGATAGAGGCTCTTCCATGAATGTCATACTAAAATTCCTGAAGCCATGCACCAAACTGTGAATGATTCCCGAAAAATCTGCATCAGAAAGCTCCATTTTGGAACAAATGCAAAGAAATAAAACTTTGTGACAATCAAAGAAATACATAAAAGGAAGAGATTAATGAGCGGTTTTGTACACTTTGGAGATGAAGACATTCAGGGCTGGGCAAGTAGTGTGATGGCCAACTTAAGATTAACTCACTAACCAAATGAGCTTATTTATAAAGTCCAGCTACATGAGGTGAGGGGATGTTTCACAACACATCTTCATTAGAATAAAAATCCAAGACACAAGGATGCAAGAGAACACAGACCTGCCTGTAGCTACAAACCTGTGGTTTTGTTTACCTTGCAAGAGCTGCATCTATTCACATCACTTAAATGCAAAGGGAAACCACATATATTATTTGTGTGTGTGTGTGTGTGTGTGTGTGTGTATATATATGTATGTATGTATATATACATATATATGCAAGCATATATATAATATGTATGTGTGTGTATATGTATTTCTAAAGACAGATTCCATTTGGATGATGAAATGTGAGAATTCACTTGTCAAGAATGGACATGTGACTAACAGAGCCTCTTGTTAAATTGGGCTTCCAGGGCACACCTGGTGAAATGAAGCACCAATTAAGCCTGATAAGAAGGCTTTCCAAATCATTTTGTTTTGCTCTAAAAATGTCTCTTAGTTCTTTTTAAAAAATTTGCCAAAACCTAAATCAAATACCATTTTCTTAGTAATTACATGTTGAAAGATGTAATCATTGCAGCTTCTGAAATGGAGAGACCGGTAAGCCTACTTGGGCATTTTCCCACACTTGCTTTTGTTAATGTACTAATGAGCCATTGTCACAATGGAGCCAACCTGGCATTAGCTCTTACAATAAATTTACTGCAAGAACACTGCTGTTTGTAATTAGCTCTTCATTACACAATCAGGCTGATTTAGAGAAACTCTCATATGATTTGCTCAGCAAATGAAGCAATATAATTACACTTCACTTGAAATCAACAAATTAGACTGCTGTTTGCAATTGGCTATATTATGTACTATTAGCATCTGGGCAATCGCAGGCCCGTGCCTCCCTTTAACACTTAAGTAAAGTAAGTCTAATTAAAACACTGACTATTTTTGTATATGCAAGAACAGCTACATAATGGTCACAATTTTTATAATTAAAGAGGAAAGCCAAGATTTATGTCCAGAATATTTTCTATTATGCCAAAACCTTGGCCATTTGAGGACCTTGTGATAAAAATCAGAAGCTAAAAACATAAAAGGAGGAAATGAAACATTTATTTTTGAAACAATTTATTTTCTAGCTGGGGCACATGAGAACTGAATAAGATTCAATTTAGGTTAAAGCAGAGTAATAAACTTCCCATCCATTCAGTGTGTACTTCTCAGCACTAGATATTTGGTATGTCGGCTACTATCTTGGTTGATATTCATTCGTTCTACCCACTAGTTGTAATCATCATTGGGAATACTAGTTGGTAGGAGTTTTAGAAAAGGGTTGACAGATTGGCAAATAAAAGTATATGGCATACATTTAACTTTGAGCATTCTATATTTTATCTGAAAATCTTATTTTAATGTATTTAGCATGTGTTTTCTGTGTTAAACAAAGGATATATGTGAACATATGGAAAGAGAGAGCGATTTATCTCTTTCTTTCTTTCTTTCTATCAGGAGAGAGCACAATAAATTTCTAAAAGTAGTAATTCCCCAAAAGATAATGGATTTTAAAAATTGTCGATGAATCTGTAAGTTTTGGTTAGGATTATGTCTTTCCACTATAAATGTACACATCTTTAATTTAGGACTTTGACTTCATTTCTATATTCCAAATAGTTGGCATTCAATAATAGCATAAACAAAAATTTTTGAATAAATTACTGAAATAAGAGGATTCAGTGATTATATTTATTATTATTGATTGGTAGAGTTAACACTTCTAGTAAATGATCCACAACCTACTGAGGAAGATCCATCAGAAACACTCCAGAATTACCTGCAGAAACACTACAAGCCATAAGAGACTGGAGTCCAATTTTTAACATTCTTAAAGATAAGCATTCCAACCAATAATTTCCTACCCCACCAAGCTAAACTTCATCAGTAATGAAGAATTAAAATTCATCACAGATATCCAATCCCTAAGAGAATATGTTGCTTTAAGATCAGTCCTTCAGGAGATGTTTAAGAAGGTCTAGAACATAGAAAAAAAGTCATGGCCATCACAAAAGTACATGCAAACACACAGGTAACAGAGCATATAGAGCACCCACAAAATGAAAACACAAACATATATAAGTGCAAACATTAAGAGGAAAAAAAGCAATCCCCTAAGTTTCCCATGGCAGAGATAAACAATCACATTTCAATAATCAACCTCAATGTGAATGGACTAAATGAACCACTGAAAAGACACAGAGTAGCAAACAGGATAAAAAATTATGATCCAACTATATGCTGCCTCCAAAAAACTCATCTCACTACAAAGGTCACCCACAAACTCAAAATTGGAGGCTGGAAAATGATCTTTTGGAGAATGGAAAGCAGAAATAGATAAGAGTAGCTATATTGATATCAGACAAAACAGTCTTCAAGTCATCAAAAGTTAAAAAGGACACAGAAGGACACTACACAATAAAAAAAGGCTCAATCCACCAGTAAGAAGTATTCATCCTAAACATATAGGTTTCCAGGATAGGAAAACTAGGTTTTATAAAACAACTGACAAGTAAACTATGAGAAGACATTGAGTCTCACACAGTCATAGCTGGAGACCTAAATATCCCACTAACAGTTTTAAATAGAACATTGAGCAAAAAACCAACAAGGAGTTACAGAACCTCAACTCAGTACTTGACCAAATGAACTTAATAGACATCTACAAAATACTTCACCCAACAACTACAGAGTATACAGTCTACTCATCAGCACATGGAATGTACTCCAAGAACAAAAACATTATTGGACATAAATCAAGCATAAAAAAATTCCAAAAGATTAAAATAATATCATGCATCTTCTCAGATCACAGTGGAACAAAAATTAATATCATCACCAACAAGATTCCCCCAAAACACACAAACAACATGCTGCTGAACGACTGCTGGGTCAGCACAGATATCAAGATAGAAATAAAAAGATTCCTAGAAACAAGTGAAAACAAAGACACATCTTCTCAGAATCTCTGGGATGCCATGAAAGCAATGTTAAGAGAACAATTTGTAGCATTGCATGAACACATCAAGAAAACAGAAAGATCACAAGTAGACAGTCTAACGTCATACCTAAGAAAGCTGGAAAAGCAAGATCACAGAAATCCTAACTTCACCAGAAGAATCCAGACCACCATGTTAAAATCACAATTGCAGGATATAGAAGACAAAAATATCATAGAAAAAAATCAACAAGATAAAAAGTTGGTTTTCCAAAAGGATAAATAAGATTGGTGAACTCCTGGCCAGATTGACCAAAAAAAAAAAAAGTAAGAGAATGTTCAAATAAATACAATTAGAAATGTGAAAGGCAAAGGAACAAACGATTGTTAAAAAATTCAAAATATTATCAGAGATTACTATTCCTACCTGTAGGCCAAATAATGATTTGGAGTCTATCATATTCTGTGTTGTATCACAGAAACAAAGAACTGAGTACCACATGTTATCACTCATAAGTAGACCCTGAATACCTATCATGATACTACAAAAAAAGGTTGGCCAGTAGCAGGACACTGCCAGGGAAAGGGGGGCACACAACATATTGAGGGTGCCTGATCCTAATCTAAGCAAAGTGATGCCTGATCCTAATCTAAGCAAAGTGATGGGAGGCCTTAAATTTCACCTGTACCTAAACCACTTGTGTACCCAATTCTGACAGGTACCCCACAACTTTTAAACAAAATAAAACAAAACAAAAACCCAAAGGAAATGTAGGCCTTTCTGACATCATGCAACTTCTCAAGGCTGAAACAAGAAGAAACTGAAACTAAACAAGTCAATAGCAATCCAGGAAATTGACTCAAATATAAGACATTTCCCCACAAAAGGAAATCCTGGACCAGATGGCTTTCCAGCTGAATTCTACAAGACACACAAGGAGGAACTGATACCAATCTTGCCAAAAGTATTCCAGGCAATAGAGAAAGATGGAATTCTCCCCAAATCATTTTTATGACGCTAACATCACACTGATACTCAAACCTGGCAAAGAACCAACAAGGAAAATTACTGGCCAGTCTCCTTGAGGAACATAGACACAAAATTTCTCAACAAAATTCTAGCAAATTAGATCCAACAATACATCTCAAGGATCATCCACCATGACCAGGTGGGCTTCATTCCTGGCATGCAGGGCTGGTTCAACACTCACAAGACCATAAATGGAATTCAATACACTAACAGATGTAAAAACGAGAAAAACATGATTACATCACTAGATGCGGGGGGCGGGGGAAGCACTTAACAAAATTTAGCATCTCTCCTTGATTAAAAACCCTTCAACACCTGGGCATAGAAAGAACATTTCTCAAAACAATAAGAGCAATTTATGATAAACCCACAGCCAACATTTTGTACAATAGGCAGAAGTTGGAAGCATTTCCCCTGAGAACGGGAACAAGACCAGGATGCCCACTCTCACCCCTCCTGTTCAACATAGTGCTAGAAGTTCTAGCCAGAGCAATCAGGCAAGAGAAGGAAATCAGTAGTATTCAAATAGAAAAGTGGAAGATAAGCTATTTTTCTTTGCAGATGATATGATTTTTTACTTTGAAAACCCAAAGGAGTCTGTCAAAGACCTCCTTTCACTGTTAACCAACTTTGGTAAAATTTCAGTGTACAAAATCAATGTTTAAGACAGTTGCATTCCTATACACCAGAAACAAGTAGGGAGAGAACCAAATAAAAAGCACAATCCCATTCACAATAGCCACACACACAAAAAGAAATGCCTTGGCATTCACCTAACCAGAGAAATGAAAGGCTACAATAATAAAAATGACCCAGTATTGGTACAAGAACAGGCGTTTAGACCCATGGAACAGGACAGAGATCTTGGAAGTAAAACCTCAATTTCTCAGCCAACTCATCTTTGACAAAGTCTCCACCAAAAACCACTGGGAAGAGGAGAACCTATTCAGTGAATGGTGCTGGGAAAACTGGCTGACCATATGCAGAAGACTAAAACAAGACCCCTACCTATCACTATACACAAAAATCAACTCTAAATGGATCAAAGATCACTGAATATTATAGACTTTAAATCCATCCAAGTTGCTGTGAAGTTCATAATTTTGTTAATTGTTTTATTTTTAAATTACTTAATGAACTTCATGAAGCACTTAAAACTTTCCAAATGTGATCAATGGGTACTCTTTATGGCTCCATGGTCAAAATATGCCTGTGTCCTCTCCCATATATTGCTTGAATTGTTCCTCATTTCCAAAAACAGCTTTGAATAAGATTCATGATTTACATGGCTCTGGCTAAAGTTTCAGAATCAGTGTGCAGGTTGAGCTGTGATTAGAAAGTCCCATTCAGGTGTTTTTTGATGTCCTTTGCTTAGAGGTGATGGGGAAGTTTGGAAATTCATTCAGATTATGACCTCGCCCCTGGGCTGTGCTGACCCTGAGATGTGTTACCCAATTGGACACAGGAAAATGACCAATTTCATGTCTGTGAACAACTTTCTGGACATTGGCTTTGTAAATTTTCGTTTCATTAGTATTTCATTGTCTTGTGCCTTTCCACAAATAACTTGAAGATGTTGACTAATTGCGATCTTTAGAACATTAGACCTTAGAAAGTTAATTCCAAAAAAATGTGTACATGTTTAAAATTTGGAGAAGTAGGCTACCACATGAAGTATGATGCCCTGGAATATTCTCTACGAGCTGTTGCTCCAAATTTATTCATTTTTCCATATAGTAAAAATCTTAAACTTAAAATTTATCTATTTTCCCTTTTTTATTCTGCCTTCTTATTTCTCTTACTCTGAACATTCCAATATTAAGTCAAATGACCAGACAGTTCAGTGTTAGTGGAACGTTTTTGGCTTTGTGTAAGATGTCATGTTCATTTGTAGTCTTACACCATTGTGAAGAAGAACTTTTTTTTCATAAAGGCTAGTCAAAAAATCTTTCTACAACAGTTAAAAACCAATTGTCTTGCCGTAATTCTTTCTATTTCTGGTGGCACACTACTCTTCAATGCAATGGTACTGTTTTTTTGAAGAAGGTGAAAAACATTTAGGAAAAATTGATTCTTTTCTGTTTAAGAATTGTATTCTCTGCCTCTTCAACAATGGCAGTTAACGACTTTGGATTTTAAATTATGCTTTAAGTGTATTTCAATAGTGTAAATATGTTACTGAACGGAAGCAGGGCCATTGACCCCACTGAGAGATTTTTTTAATGTTATCTTTTTAAATGATGGGTTTATAAATCATTCTGTAGAGAATGCTGAGCCTACCAGTTGAACACAGATTCAGTTTCAAGAATATAAGAGAAAAGTCATTTTAGTAAGTACAGGAACAGCATCACAGTGTTAAGTACAGCAAACAGCATAGAACAAAGTCAAAACTCTCAAGTAGATGAGAGTAAATATAGATAGACAGATAGATCGATCGATCGATCGATTGATCGTTCTCCTTCTTGGAGAGCTACAGACTGCAATGAAATGGTATTTTTTATTGAAAATATTCCATGTGAAATAGAAGTATTATTAAAAAGTGTTTGTCATGCACCTGTAGTTCCAGCTACTTGGAAGGTTAAGGTGGAAGGATTGCCTGAGCCCAGCAGGTTGAAGCTGTGGTGGCCGTGAACGTCACTGCACTCCAGCCTGGGCGACAGAGTGAGACTCCAAATTAAAAAAAATGTGTTTGTATTAAATAAGTAAGAAATATGGTGAATAGAGATTTTGATGTCTGGAAATTCTTTTGGGTGTGGGTTCTGTGTCTGTTAACAAGAATCTGCCCCCCCCTTTCTCTCTCTGTCTTTCTCTCTTTCTCTCTCTCTCTCTCTCCCTTCCAGAAACCAGGGAAGGTATAGTGTTTGTACCAAATAGTTTAAAAATATTCTTCACTGGATCTTATCTCTACAAATAAATAAAAACTTCAAGTACATATCATTATTTCCATTTCTGTGGGTCTGTTTTTTAAAATGTATGTTTCATATCTACAGTATAATTTGATGTAGCCACCAATGCAATGAAACAACTTGCAAGAAGCACAGCTTCTCTGTTAAAAATATTAAAAGAATATCTGTATACTTAAATAAAATCATACATTTATAGGGAGACAATGAAAGTTAAATTTGACTTCAAAGTTATTCTTTATAAAAAGAGAAGATAAAAGAGAAATGAACCCTTTTTTTTCTAATTTAAAAACATTTGCATGGTGTGGCCATGTGCTCTTTGAGTCATGGCAGTCATCATGTTTCCCTGCTTCGGTCCCCTCCCCTATCTTGGGGAGATGAATCTTCCCCCCATATTTACTTTATAAATAAACTTTATTTTCTAATCTAAAAAAAAAAAAAAACATTTGTAGTAACTGGGAAATTTTACATAGTAGAAATATTCTTTGGGAAATTAAAACAAAGTTTAGTTTAGCTCCTTGAAGACTGGATTCTAAATGTCATGTGGAGTATGGAATTTAGCCTTGGTTTTTCCTTATTTGGAATGAAAATTAATTTTAGGAATAATATATACTATACAATGCACCAATTGTGGATTTCAAGCAGCAAAGCTACATAGAAACCAAAATTATATTTAAGAAGAGAAGGGTAAAGCTCTTTGTTATTTTTATACATTTCTCAATTTGTGTATGTCTATGTGCATGTGTTTGTGAATGTGTTTTGTCTATGCGTTATTGTTCACGTAACAGAAACAATGCAAATAAAAGAATATGGAAGTCAGCAGGGAAGAATGAAACTTTGCAAAAAGATAAGGGAATTTTCGAGCAGCATCACCTTTCTGCATGCCACGAAAAAATAAAAAGACAGATTGGATGTGCTTTCTTTCTACCTTCTCTATTTGTGTTAGATGATTTTGTCCCTGATTGTCTCATTTATCATTTGTAGTGACATGTTTTGCACTTAAAAGTTCCATTCTGCAAACAGGATAGCTTGTGAAATGTCTATCTGTCAGTCTTCCTAAACAGAAACATACAGCCAAGGATGTTGACAAGGTGGACATGTCTATAGGCATGATCTTTAAGGCCTGGCTTCACGTGGAAACTCTTGGAAGTGAACATTGTAAGAAGCCCTCATGTTGGGCTGTGATGGAGTTGACAGTCCTCTTTAACCCTCCTTCCCAATGTGCTAATACTCATCCACTCTTGGTTTTTCTGGGTCAGGCTCTTCCCTTTTCTGTGTCTTTGTTTGTGCTGATCCTCTACATAGGGCCTGCCATGCGCCATCTTCCCCACATGACGCTGCCTTCAGAAAAGGTTCACAAGTTCTATGTCTCCTGCAAAGTCTTTCAGCTCCTTAACTCTCTGTCTAGAGTTTCCTGTGGCTTTTGTAGTCTGACATCATGTGTTTTTAAGATATGTCATAGTTGTTGGTTTTGCTAATCAACAAAAACACAAGAATCTTAGGCATCTCTGGTCCCCTATGTATCATGACGAAATGCTGAAGAGTCATTATCTTATCAATATGTTTTGCTGGTTTGCGGGTAAGTCTTTGTCCACATTGCTAAAATGATGTTTGCGAATCAATTTTGCAAAATTACAATTGATTTGAATTCATTTTTCTTAGAGGCTAATAGTAGTGTTATAATATAAGTTAAGTGCCAGAGAAACTTCTGCTGGTCTTTGAACACTTGCTAATCCTATTAATACTCTCAAAAACACAAAAACACGTGCATTTGTTAGACTCAAAAGACACAAAGAAACAAGGTAGGTGATAATTGGAGACTGGAAGTTCCAATGAGTACCACTGAGATTTTTTTCTAAAGTCTTAAAAGGGCACACATGCAGGAGTCTTAAAAAACCCGTTGTGATACTGTTTAGGCTGCTATAATTTTCAGAAAAAGCAAATGACTAAGCTAGTTGGAACAGTTTTATTCTTATAAGTCTGAGAACAAATGTCCTAGGAGTAGATGAGAGAAGTAAGATCTTAAATACCTACATGCAGATAAAAAGAAAACTTTATTGATAGAAGTTAGAACAAAACTACCATTAAAATTGTAGATTTAGGATAAGAAAATTTTAAAAAGATTAATGAAATATGTCTTCATTTAAGCATCACGCTTTGATTTTTCAATTTTATTTATTTTTACTAGTGAGTGAGAGAAACTCATTGATTTACTCAAAAAGATTTACTTTTCTGCAAGGTATGTAAAGTAGAATAACACAATCATATGGCTATTGAAGAGATGTATACTTAGGGTTCCTGCCAGGTAAAGTAGAAATAGATCATAAACAATATTTATAATAATACTGTAAGAAAAATAAACTTACTTAAATTAGATTGTTAAGCAATGTGAAAGCCTAAAAATAAGTTTTTTATTTTTTGAGTTGTTCATATGAATGTATACTACTCAGAGGCCTCTGAAATTATTTTGAAATTAAGGGAAGAAAATAAAATTCTTGATAAGTAGGTAACATTAATGAAGACACCTTGTATTAAAAGCACACATCATGCAGATCAAGTCTTCTCTGTTTACTCTGTGAGCACTTAAAATTCTTTTCTCAATCAAGATATATAGATGAATATGGACCTTTTTAGAAAATATAGGCTAGTGAAAAATAAAAATCCATTCAATATTTTGACTAGAGTCAAACACTATTAACTTATTAACTTATGTTAATATATACTTGCAGTTATGTATGTATATATAAATCTATACAGGCATAGCTATTTTATCACTGAAATTAATTGCTCTATTTAATAGATGATGACATATAAAATTATTTCATACTAACTCCACGTGAAAACAAATATTTACTTCACATATTCTGTGACCCAGTAGGCAGATTAACAATATGTTATGACCACTAAAAAAGTAGTGGCAGCCAGGCACAGTGGCTCACACCTATAATCCCAGCACTGTATGAGGCTGAGGCAGAAGGATCACATGAGGCCATGAGTTCAAGATTAGCTTGAGCAACAGAGTGAGACTCTGTCTCAAAAAAAGAAAAAAATTTTAACTGGAAGTGATAACGTGTGCCTTTAGTCTGAGCTATTCTGGGGGTTGATACAAGAGGATTTCTTAAGTTGAGGGACTCAAGGCTGCGGTGAGCCATGATCATGCCACTGCTCTTCAGCCTTGGAAACAGAGTGAAACCCTGCTGATAACCACTTGTATACCTAATCCTGAATTGTACCCCACATCATTAAAATAAAATAAAATTTAAAAAAGAAAAAAGAAAGAAAATGAAAAGAGGAAAGAAAAAAATAGTGAGTTACAAAAGACATATATTTTAAAAATATACATTTGCTTTTCCAATAAAACAAGGAAATTATCCTGAAGAGATAATTCAAATGTTGACTTTTTTCTTATGCTAATTTCAGTATTATTTGATTTGAACTTATTTGGAGATGAAATACCATAGCCTTTGAAGTATTTAGGGTCTCTACATAGCTTTCCTCAGTCTATCCATAAGAAACAAAGGAAGCACTGGCAAGACAGGAGAGTGCCGGAAGAAACTAAAACAAATGCTTGTCACACCAAGCCCACAGATGCAAATGAATGCAACTCTATTTGTATATCACCGAATATACTTCTATACAATTATTTCTAGGAACTGAATACATGTGTAGAGTTGGTGCACCACAGTTTATTGAACCAACAGCTTATTGCTGAATGTTCAAGCTGTTCCCAATGATCAAGAAACAATTTCATGTCTTACCATATTACAGTGAAGAATACAGACTCTAACTTAGTGCTGTCAGTTTCTTTCCTTCATCTCAACACATAACTCAAGTAATAAACAGATGGCAAAGCTAGTCTCATATTGAAAAGGACAGGGGCAACCTCTAATGGATCAAATCTAATAGCCTTTCTCCCACGCCCACATTTTTGGATGAGGATGCCCTGAATGGGATATGAAAAAGGATAGGCCTCACTTCATTATCAGACATTTCTTTCACAAATGTCATCTAAATATTTACTCATTTTATTAATGAGAGATCAGCGCTCCTGATATCTTGTTATTTTGACAGTTCATTTTAACACAAGTTGGTCAGGATAACTTGTTAAGTCAGCACTGCCTAATTATTTTTTATAAGCATTAACTCTTTTTGCTAGTATCAGAATTTAAGAATATATCATTGTTTTCTTAAATTTATCTTTAAATATGTAATGGAACAGCCAGAAATTGTTTTTTATTTGAAATTATGTTGTCATCATACTAAAAGCATGTGGTGAAGAAATTTTAAAAGATATATACTGATTTGAAAACAGAACAGAAAAGACAATTGACTAACAGTTGACATGCAGTTAGGAAAGATTGCAGACACAGTTAAGAATAACGAATCACCCAAAGAAGAATAGAACAATCCAAAAGTAAAATGAAAGAAAGATACTTGGTTTGTGTTATCAAAACAATTATATTTAGAAAAGAAAAGATAGAATAAGAGATACTTATTTTAGGGCATTTAAATCCATATTTATTCCAACTGCTAATGAGGAGTTTATATGAGGTGAATCCTTTAAACAATTTTATGGCTATGATCACTCAAAAGGTCCTTGACCTTGTAAGAAATTAGCATGTGGTGCCCAGTGCTTTAGAGATTATGCACCCTAACATTACAGTAGCAATGCTAAATCATCTCTCAAATTTCATAAATGCTTTTATTATCTTAATCCTTCCATGGGTGTCAAGGAGATCAGCTGATTTCTATTAGCATCTATTGTGAATGCTAATATGAAAGAATTAGTATTAATACCCCACATAAGTTCATTTTATATATTTTTATTTTATTTTATTTTATTTATTATTTTGAGAGGCAGAATCCCCCTCTGTTACCCAGGATGGAGTGCAGTGGAATGATCACACAGCACTGTAGCCTCTACCTCCTGGGCTCAAGTGATCTTCCTGCCTCAATCCCTTGAGTAGCTAGGACTACAGACAAGCACTACTATACCCAGCTAACTTTAAAAAAATATTATTATTATTATTATTTAAAGACAAGGTCTCACTATGTTTCCCAGGTTGGGCTCAAACTCCTTGTTTCAAGCAATCCTCCCACTTCATCTTCCCAAAGTACTGAGATTACAGGTGTGAGCCTCCATACCTAGCAGAGATTATATATAAATATGAAGACTTGTAATAAGAGTTTACAACTATCACAAATTTATCAAACATTATAATTTATAAGACACACAACAAAAACATAGTCTTTATTTTTCACTTGGACAAACACATAGATAACCTTGGTGCTCTTTCATCATATATTAATTCCATTTCAAATTTATTTCTTCATACTTACCAAAGTTTTCTTATTTTATTAGTAATTGTACAATAGATATCATGGTATAAAAATATCTGCATTAGCAATATAAATTTGAAGAACCAATTATGTATTAATTTTAAATTTATAAAGAACATTTCTATATTTCACAGGATGAATCTTTTGTTATTATTCCTGAAAGTAAGCAGATAAAATGCACTGAATGACTTATTTAACAATTGTATTCAATTAAAGACTCATCATTAGCATTTTCTTTTCATTGGAACATACTGATCATTACATGGAAACAGCATCCATGCAATTTTCTGAACACCTTTTCTTTTCCGTTCTAGTCCTTGCAATATATTTCCATTAAAAAATCTCATAAATCCTAAAAGTTAAGACCACAGTTTGTTGAAACAGCTATAATTGTAGCCAAAGCTGCCATAGACATAATTATTCAGGTGAATGGTTTTACTGAGGACTGGTCCTAAGGAAGGAGAAAAATAGCACTGAGTTTGGGCACTGAATGTGAACCATCTCTTATTTTCAGAAAACCTAACATGGCTTGCACTTTGAAAAACATTATTGGAAGCTGTAGCTATTCTCTGGGATTATTGAGAACTTCTTTCTTGTCTTGAATAATATCACAAACCCAATAATACTACATCTCTTGCTAAGTGTTCTTCTTGCAATGAAAAAAATAGTAAATTAAAACAAGTAGAATATAGAGACTTGATAGTAGATAAAAGAAAATAATAATTGCAGTTACATAGGCTTTAGACCAGAAGACAGGTTTCCTGGCAATATGAAAAGCAAGCACTTAGAGCAGACACTTGTGAACTCGGCTGGCATGAGAAGGCGCTCAGGTCAGAGAGAAAGAGGAAGCCATGTTGTAAAGCTAGCATAATGAAACATACACATATTTGAGAGGCATTGTTTTTGGCTGTCAGGGCATGAGTCTTTCCTGAAGTTGCCAAAAGGTGGGCATATTCAAGTGATTTCATGACTTTTAGAAGGGTAGGAGGAGCACTAGCGTGATCTAACCACCTGCTGCTTCTACACACATTGGCTTAGAGACTTCAGTTGATTTGCCTATGTGCAAAGTCAGAGAATGAAGTGGTGAATTGCAAATGTTTATAGACTCATTTTTTACATCAGGGAAGCAGTTGCAGGTCATGTTTTAGCAATTACTGATGCCAATTGATTTGCAGGATAATTATATTCATGATTAAACCTTAAAAAAACTTTTTTTTTCCTATTTACCCCTCTTTAAGTCTATAATACTTCACTTTTGTATCAATACTTATCTTGGGATATTGGAAGCACAGGGATTATTCCTTTTCTTTGTTGAACTACATTAAATCGCCCTTCTATAGGAAACCTTATGCATGGTAATCACTGTTTTCAAAATTCTGATATTTCATACTATATTTCACTTTAGGATAAAATTCTACAGTTATTATATACTCTTGATGCCATTAACTCAAAAAGTAATGTGTTTAAGAGAAAGTCATTGCATATTAACAATAAGATATGATTTTACTAAAGGTCACATTGCAATGATTCAAACATAATATTAATGACTGCCTAAAGAATTCTGATTAAATTTAAAACCAAAAACAAACAAAAAATCAAAGACGTGTATAACATTTCTGTTTAATCTTGATAAACAAAACAAAGTTATATATTTCAATCTTTGCATACATTATATATAAATTCCATGAACACAAAACTACTGAAATTAAAAAAAAAATCTACAGTGCCTCTTTATATGATATGATTATTGTACAAAACATTGCATTCTAGAAACATATAGACTTATGAATGCAACTCTTGACTAAGGGATGATAGTGATGGCCTCTTTGGATATACATTAATTACTAATTCGTTCATGAATAAAGTATGCTTCTAAAGATAGTGAAAACCTGTAGATATGATTTTCTTTTTGAAAGATTCTATTATCAGATGCTATGTAGTATCAATAATCCTGATAATACAGATTGAAAATATTTAAAGAAAAGAAGAAACTGCTTTTCAGCCTAGCACTTTCTTATGAAGTAAGAGAAGATATTTTATACATAGATGGTGACTGTGCCTTAATATAAATGATATTAATAGCAGCGATTTCTATGTGGCAGACAGTGGCTAACCAGACCAAATACCTCCTGATAAAATAATTTTGTATATAAAAACTCTCTTTAGTAAATATCTATTTGTTAGGAAAACTGTCAATATGCTTAGAAGGAAATTTAGCTGGTTGAACTTTCTTCTTTTCCAAGTGATAAAAGAAGAAAATAGATTGCAGGCCTAATGCTACTGTCCACATACATTGCTTTTTTGTGTAAGTTAGGAGCATATATGCATTTATGTCACAGAAACTCCATGGCTCTGTTGACAAAAAACCAAACTGTAAAATTACGAAAGAGATTTATTGTGAGCTAGTATGAGTGACTGTGGCCCTGACTGTAGTGTCAAGAGGTCCTGAGAACTTGTGCCCAAAGAGGTCAGTTGACAGCTTGGTTTTGTACGTTTTAGGGAGATAGAAGTATAGGTAAAGATATACAGTAATACATGTAAGGTATACACTGGTGGATTTAAATATTTTCTGATTGGTGATTGGTTGAAAGAATTAAGCTTTCCCCAAAGAGTTGGAGTCAGTAGAAATGCTTCAGTTACAATAAATGGGGTTGAGGAGCCAAAATTCTCATATAGATGAAACAGCCAGCTTCAAAGAGAATAGATGATAAATGACTCTTTACAGACCTTAAAAGCTGTCATACATTTTGATAATCTCTCCTAGATCTGGGAAAGACCGAAAAAGGGAAGGATATCATCTACAGATACAAATTTTCCCCACAAAAGGCGGCTTTCCAGGACCCTTTCAAAATATGTCAAAGGAATATATTTAGGAGTAAAATACCTTGATTGCATTCAGGGTCTGCTTTCACATGATGCTATACCAGAGTCAGGTCAGAATTTGGTATTTTATTGCCAAAATCTATTTTGTCAGATTTATAATCTCTATTTTAATATTAATGCTGGTCAATTTTGCCTAAACTCTAAAAGGGAGGGGGTATAACTAGACATGTCCAATCTCCTTTCCTGTTGTGGACTGAAATTTCATTTTTCAGGTTTTTCTTGGCCCAGAGGGGTTCCATTCAGGCACTTGTGAGCCTCAAAATTTTATTTTTGGTATAAGCTCTCCCATTATCATATGTGAATAAAAACAGCAATTTTCAGTTATAATTCACTTTCAATAAAATGTGTGAAAATACTTTTCAATAAAAAATATAGAAACTGAAAGTCCAATGTTAACTAAGTATAGGGCTGCAAAGTTGTGACAAAGAGAACATCATCAACATTTAAAAATTGCCATAGACTTGTAAAAATTCAGATTACCTGTATGATGATTTTAAAAAATAATATTAGCCATAAACAATGAACTACCTACAACTTTTAACATAATACAATTTTTCATTAAGCTTACATGTATGGTTTCTTTAGTAATAATAAACAACGGTAATAACATATACTGCTCTCATCAATTTCTTTATACCCACAATGTGGACAACTGGATTAAAATTATGGTAAAATTGGCCATAAATATCACATAAAATTCACACTATTTCTTAAGTTCTTAGCAGGGGCCTGAATACATTAACATTAAAAATAGCTTGAATAATTAGGACATTACAGGAGTGAAAAATCAAGCACCTTATGAAAGTAGTTTAATAAAGCCCAGTAGTCGAATATTCATTATCATGTTTAATAGCGTATAACAGAATCACTGATGGGGATGCAATAGGGAAATCTTGTAGACAAAATCTGCCACTTGTACCCCCGACATATTTTTTTGCTATATGAAGATTTTTACATGTTATAAATAGTCAATTAAACAAAAATGACATTTTTTTAAAAAGGCACTAAGCTTCATCGTTTAATATGTCCTTAATGAGAGCCTATAGTGTTCCCCGAAGTGAGACCAGTGTTGATAACCTGCTACCTGGGGTTGGAGTCTCCCTGTTTTCTCCTTATTTTGTTGAATGGTAACTTCGGTCCGAAAATAGTTATGCATGAACTCCAGAGGAACCAAGAAGTAGATGGGAAAGGAGCAAGGTGACATTTCTTGGGCAGATACGAGGAGGGGTGATGTTGCCTAGTTCATAGAATGAGGTGTTTGTCTTGTTCTCATTTTTCTCAAGTGTTTTCTCCTTGAGGCTAGATACTTTAACATGTCCTGTTACTAAGGCACCTCTGCAGTGATTACACATAGTCCATATAATCATCCTCATTTGCCAGAGAAGAAAGCAAAGGTGAACAGAACCTGCTCCTCTTCCCAAAGTTCAAAAACCCAATAAGCCAATAGGTAGAGATTCAAATCCACAAAATCTGTGACCAGAGACGGGACTGTTCTTAGTCCACTATTTTTTCTCTGCAAGAGCTAGAGACATGGACATTTTACATAATTAGTTCATTATCCAGATATGTTTTTTTCTCCAAGAAAAAGTTTCCACCAGAGCAACCCTTTCTCCCTTTAAATACTATAAATATTTCTGAGGGAAGTTTTTACGTCTTCTGTAAGAGAAATTGAGAATCTGAAATGCTACATATTTTCAGTCTTGATTTGTCACGAACTCCTGGGATCAAACAGTCTTCCCACCTTGGTCTTCCAAAGTGTATTTGTCTTTACAGTGTAACTAGCTTGTCCCTTGACATTCTGGTATGTGTGAAAAAAATTAATCAAAATAATTTTTAAAAGTTTTTTAAGATAAAAAATTGATCAGCATTATCCTAGCTTATTTTTCCTTTTAATGTGTCCTTTCAGTCAATGTTGGAAATCAATTGGCAAAGGAATTTATTTTAGTTCCTTTGAAACTTTGTTGTCTAAAATTCTTAAAATCATTCCATATTCCAACTACCTCATAATAAACAATGTCTACTACCTAATGAGTTAGTATAAAATCCTTCTTACATTTTCATGTGGTTGGCAAAACAGTCTACAAGTGAGGAGGAGTTAGAGAGCAGTTGTTTAGAAATTGTGTTTGTCAGATACATTCTTATTGTTTCTAGTAATCCCTTAGTTGCTGCTATGTCTCGAACATATTCCTTCTTAAATTTAGGTGTTTCAAATGTGATGGTATTAAGAAGTGGGGTTTTTAAAAGGTGAGTAGGTCATAAGAGACCTTCCACTCATGAATGAGATAAAAGTTCATTTAAAGGAGGTTTCCCAGTGTTCAGACCACTTCCTTTCTGCCTTCTGTTGTGTGAGGACACAGCATTTCTCCTTTCCCACAGACAGAGTGCTCGAGGTGCCATCTTTGAAGCAGATCTTCACCAGACAAAAAAATCTGCTGGCACCTGAATCCTGGACTTTCCTGCCTCCAGTATTGTGAGAAATACATTTCTCTTTTTATTAAATGACCTAATTTGTACTATCTTGTCATAGGAGCAGAAAGGACTGACAGTTACCCACAGTAACACTGGCATTGAGTTTATTAAAATTCTTATTCACCTAGTCTACAAATTAGTTTCTTAACATTGCAACAATTTAGCCTACTTAAAATTGACTTGCTTTTAATGTAATTAGACATTTCTTTTTTTTTTCTTTAGAGGCCTTTAACTCACTAAATGAATTTTATCTTTTAATTATGACTTGTTTAGAAATACCAAGTTTTCTGGTTTACATGCTCTGTTTGTAATAAAAACTCCTAGAAGCCTCAGTATGTAGACTATTTGTATTTTATCTTACGTTGTGTTTAAATTTAACTCTACTCATTCGTCTTTTTTACTTCATGCTTCTTACTTGAACAAAGTATCACATTCTAAACCTTAATTAATAATATTTATTCTTTTGCTTAAAAATAGTAGTCCCCTCTTAACCACAGAAGATTCATTTCAAGACCCTACAAATCCAAAGCTGCAGAAAAATCAAATCTTATACATACAATATTTTTGCTATCTGATCACTGAGACCACTACTAAGTGACTAATTCACAGGTAGCATATACAGTGTAGATATGCAGACAAGGGGATGATTCACATCTAAGGCAGAACTGAGAAAAATGGTACTCATGTTACTCAGAGTGGTGCAAACTTGTGAATTGTTAATTTCTGAAAATTTCTATTTAATACTTTTAGATGATTGACGACTGTAGGTAACTAAAATCACAGAAGGTGAAAGCATGGATAGGGGAGACTGCTGCAATACCATTTTTGTTCTGCTAATTGAATTGTAAACAGTCCATAGTTGCTCTATTTCATAATCTACAAAAACTCAAGCGTATATTACAATCATAAGTTACAGAGATATTAGATTACATAGTTTGAAAAATAACTTACAATTTCAAAATATTAGACTGCATACTCCCAAAATTTTTTATGTAATTTTCCATTGGTTGAAAATATAATGACCTTTATTTTCTAAAGAAAATGTAAATAATAAGAAAAAAATAAAACTTGAAAAGCAAAAAATGCTTCCATCAGCAGTTTTTGGCATTCAACTACGAAACAAATGTTAGAAAGTATATCAGTAGTCACTACCAAGCAATCTATCATACAGTATGGATCTGTCACTAAATTGAATTCAAGTGGTCAAATGGGAACATAAAGCTATAATTTTTAAAGAAAAACTGGGAAGTGTTATTTCTGAAAATCGTGAACTAACAGGATTTTCTTTTGCAGTAATGGCTTAGTTTTATTGTCTTCTAAGCTCTTTACTCAACTAATTTGATATGTTATGATGATGAATTATATGGCATATAAATAGCTGTGTATCCACCATCTAGCTTTGTCAAATACTGTTACTTAAGTCACCTTTGTTTCATATACTTTCATTAAAAAATAAAACAAACAACAACACTTAAAATATAGTTGAGGACTGAAGTCATGTAACTCACTGTGACTTTAATTACCTTCTATCTTCCTAAGAAGTAACAGATATACTGAGTTTGGATTTTGGCATTAACTTATGTGTTGTGTATTTCTATTAATTTTATTGATTGGTATATGAATAGAACTTATTATGAGTTTCAACTTTATTTTTGTTTATTTCCTACTTAGTTTCTAACTTTTCAAAAAATATGAATGCTGTAAGAATTCTTGGGGCAAATTGCCATTTAGCCTTTCAAAAGAAAAAGAAATATTTATTTGGTAAAGTGCACTATTGCATACTTCTTTCCTACATTAATGATCCCTACTCTTGTTTTAATGATATCTTTCTTTTTAATGTTGTTATTTTTCAAATATTTTAAATTAGAAATGCTATTTTATTCAATTTGAGAAACATTTTAAAATTAATTTTTATTATTAACAGTGTCAGAAGAACACTTACATATGTATTAAAATATAAAATAGGTAAAGATGTCTTATCCCATTCTATCCTAAAGGATTTTTTGTGAATACAAACTAAAATGTAGGTCATGATATCTGAAATTGTGTCTAATATAACCATATGAGACGTTTCTGAATTTTGTATTTGGAGGATAATTAAAACAACAATTTCAAGCAACTAGGGATTAAGATAACCAAGACAATAAAGTTCACAAAGAAAAGATATTTATATATTGGTCAAGTTTTCTGGTTGCTTATTTTTAAATAGTTAATAATAGAGATAATGTTTTCATTTGGGGTGGGTGTGCTGCTTTAGTATGATATAGATTTGTTGTTGTTGTTGTTTTCCACCTAAAGCATCTTGCTAACACTAAATCTATTATGTATAAAATTAGATATTTGGCATGACATGCAAGTGAGTTCCTCATAACTTTTTTTAGTTAACATGATTTTATTACTAGGACAAGAGTATCTCTTCTAAAGGGACAAAAATAAATTCCAAAAAGTACTGAAATGGGGAGTGTGTAAACTAATACAGCAGACTAGAATTCAGCTGAAACATATAGAATGTTAATACCAAATCTCAGTGAAATAAACTATCTTCCACTTGAAAAGATTGCCTCGAATATGCAATGGCTCTTGCATACTGAAGTAAACACTTCACATGGAGGTAACTTTCATTTAATTTTCCATACAACTTTCCTAACAATTGTCTTTATTCTTTCACAAAAATACTTTCCATGGCTTGTATATATAAATTCACACCTTTATCTCATACTATAAATGTAGATCTAGCAAGTTTGAAGTGAATGCTAGAATTGGTTTAAATATTCAAAGCACTGGAACTCAGTGTTCTCTTATTCCAAATGGTAGTCTTTCTAAAAGAAATGAACAAATGGCAACAACAGCAGACAAATTCTCTCACTACATTACATTCTTCCATGCGCTCAAGAATATTAGAGTCAAGTGCTTGAAAACCTGGACTCTGGAACAAGTACAACCAGTTTTTAATACTGTATTGTGATGTTAAAAAAGACAGGCTTTCTTCATTAGTTAAATGGCAATACCAATTGTTGGGAGAAGTAGAAAAGAAAGTGCATCAAAATAGTGGCTATTATGGTTTTATTTGACATGCAAGTAATTAACGATACACTGATAGGAAAGGTGACTGAAAAA
Source organism: Tarsius wallacei (assembly GCA_963574415.1). Classification (NCBI taxonomy): domain Eukaryota; kingdom Metazoa; phylum Chordata; class Mammalia; order Primates; family Tarsiidae; genus Tarsius; species Tarsius wallacei. Next base: position 37,304 of record CAUYQG010172539.1, read on the forward strand.
CACATAAAATTAGAAGTTATGAGAAAATGTCAGAGTATGAGAAAATAGCATAAACAAAGGAAAAGCAGCAAGACTTTGAAACAAGGTTCAATAACAGGAGGAGAATTTTAGCTTATAAAAACTGAATGGAATGCAAACTTGGTGGAGGAAAGAGAAGAGGCAGAAATAAAATCATGAAATGCTTTGAGAATATCTGAAGAAGCAATGATCAACATGTCTCAAATTTGATTTTTAAAAAAAATCTATCTATATAAGAAGCTCAGTGAATTATAAGCAAGAAAAAGTCTAAGAGCTGCACCTAAACACATCTTAGGCAAACTGTCTAAGGCAAAGGAAAAAAGATAATCTTGAAAACAGCAAGAGAAAAAATGACTCATAGGATACAATTTATGTTCAATGAGACTAACAGCTGATTTCTAATTTAAAATGATGGAATTCAAATAGTCATAGGTTTTTCAAACTGCAGAGAAAAAAGTTACCCCAAAAGTTTATATTCTAGCAAGTCAATTTTTCAAAGAAGGAAAAAGAAAATAAGAAATTCACAGAGAAACAAAAGATTATAAAATTTATTTCTGGCATATCTTTTCTACAGAAAATACTTTAGGCTGAAATGAAAGGATAATAAACAAAAACAAGACTTTACATGAAGAAATAAAAGGGACTATTAACGACAACTGTATAATGCTGTGAATTGAAAGTTTGTGTCCTCTCTCCCCCAGATTCATATATTGGAACCGTAACTCACAATGGGTTGGTATTTGGGGGTGGGCGCTTTGTGAGGTAATAAGATCATGAGGGTAGGGCCTTCGTAATGGTGTCAGTACTTGTGATGCTTGATTTTGACTGTCACTTTAATTGTTTCAACCGCAGGGGTACAATGGAATTAAAATAAAAATCAATTACAGAAGAAAAATTAGAAAATTTCAAAAATATGAAAATTAACACACTCTTAAATGACCAATGGGTTAAAAAAAATCAAAATAAAAATTTCATACTTCCCAAAGTAATTTACAGATTCAACACAATTCCTATTAACTACCAGAAACAATTTTACAGACCTAGAAAAGAGAATACTTACATTCATATGGAAGCAAAAAAGAACCCAAATAATTAAGGCAACCCTCGGCAAAAAAGAACAAACCTGGTATCATCACACTCCTAAACTTCAAACTTTACTATAAGACTATAATAACCAAAACAGCATGATACTGGTACAAAAATAGACTCACAAACAGAACAAGATAGAGAACCTGAAAATAAAACAACAGACCTTCAACCAACTCATTTTTTGACAAGCCAATAAAAAACAAACCTTGGGGAAAGGAAACCCTATTTAGTAAATGGCATTGGGAAAACTGGCTAATCATATGCAGAAGTATGAAACTGGACCCCTACCTATCACTACATAAAAAATTAACTCGAAGCGGATCAAGGACTTAGATGTGAATCCCCAAACAATAAAAATTCTGAAAGAAAACCTAGAGAACACCCTCTTAGACATCAGCCTAGGTAATGAATTCATGGCCAAATCCTCACAAGCAAATGCAGCAAGAACTAACATTGACAGATGGAAGCACACAAGCTAAAATGCTTCTCCACAGCAAAATAAACCAAGAGAGTAAAGAGAATACACAGAATGAAAGAAAATATTTGCAACATATGTTGCAACACAAGGTCTGGCATCTAAAATCTGTAAGGAAGTCAAATAAAATAACAGAAAATAGAGAAAACGTTAAAAAGTGTACAAAGACTATGAACAGACACTTTTAAAAGGAAGACATACAAGCAACCAACAAATATATGAAAGGACGTTCAGCATCACTAATCATCGGAGAAATGCAACTCAAAACTACAATGAGATTCATCTCACATTGGTCAAGATGACTATTACTAAACAGTCAAAAACAAACAAATGTTGGCAAGGTTGGGGAAAAAAGGAAACATTTGTTCACTGTTGGTGGGAATTTAAGTTAGATCAACTTCTGTGGAAAGTAGTGTAGAGATTTTTAAAAGAACAAAAAGTTGAGATACCATTCAACACAGGAATCTCACTTCTGGGAATATACCCAAAGGAACAAAAGTTGTTCTATGCAAAAGACACCTGTACTCCTATGTTTATTGCAGCATTATTCACAATAGCAAAAACATGGAACCAATTCAGATGCCCATCAATGTTGGTCTGAATAAAGAAAATATGATACATATACATGATGGAATACTACATAGGTATAAAGACGAACAAAACCATGTTTTTTGTAGCAACATGAATGCAGCTGAAGACCATTAAAAAAAACAAGAAGAATAATTTTGAATCAATAACCTAAACTCCCATTGTAGGAAACTAGAAAAAAAGAGCAAACTAAACCCAGAGCAATGAAAAAGAAGAAAATACTATCATCAAGAGTGGAAATTAGTGAATAGACAATAAAAAGTAAATAAAACCAATGAAATCAAAAGTTCAACAAAATTGATAAAATTGTAGCTAGATAAAACAAAAAAGAAATGAGAGAAAATGTAAATTACTGAAATAGAGTAAAAAAAGGGACATTGTCATTGACACTTAGATAAATAAAGATATATAAAGAAACAGAAAATTTGAAAGGATATATAAGTAGAGTCCAAATTAGTAATTTAAAAAAGCTACCCACAAAGAAAATCTTGGGCCCTGATTGCATCACTGATAAATTCTATCAAATGTTTAAAAGGAAAATTAATGCCAATCCTTCACAAACTGATGCAAAAAGTAGAAGAGGAGGAGGAGAAAACTTCCAACTATTTTTATGAGACCAGTATTACCTTTATAGCAAAACCACACAGACATCACAATTCTTCAAAGAATGAATTTTGCCCCTTACCTCCTGCAACTGGCAAAAAATAAACCCAAAATGAATCAAAACCTAAATGTAAAAGCTAAAATTATAGAACTTTTATAAGAGAGAACATAGAAGTAACTTTTCATAATCTGTTATAAGCTAATAGTTTCTTAGACATGACACCAAAAGCATAAGAGAAATAAAGAAAATAAAAGGATTTCTTCAAAATTAAAAACTTTTGTTTTCAAAACACACATCAAGAAAATGGAAAAGCAGATCTCACAATTTGAGAATATGCTTGCAACTCATATATTTGATATGACATTTATACTCAGACTGTATTAAGATCCCTTACAACCCAACAGTAACAAGACCAAATTAAAACATGGGCAAAAGGATTTGAGTATATATTTTTCCCAAGAAGTATGGCAAAAGACCAAAAAGCACATAAAAAGATGCTCAACATCATTATTCATCCGATAAATGTAAATCAAAACTTCAATGAGATACTGTCTCACACCTAATAGAATGAGGAATTTTTTTTAAAGACAATAACAAGTGTATTCGAAGATGTGGAAAAATGGGAATCCTTATAAATTACTGGTAAGTTTTAACATGAAGCAGCCATTTTGCAAAGCATCTTGGTGGTTCCTGAAAATGTTATACATAAAGTTACCATATGTCCCTTACTCCTTTGTACATACCCAACAACAACAAAAGCATATGTCTTTATAATCACCTGTGTACCCATGCCCATAGTTGCATTATTAATAATAGTCAAAAAGGGAAAACAATCCAAATATCTATCAACCGCTGAACTGATAAACATAAATGGAGTATGGTCAAACAATATTATCAACTCATAAAAAGGAATAAAGTATTGATACAGGCTACAACATAGACAAGCCTCAAAATATATATAAAAGGAAAGAGGACAATCACAAAAGACCACATATGGTATCATTCTATTTTTAATTATCCATAATGGGCAAATCCAAAGGGACAGGATGTAGATACTTGGTTATCAGAAACTGGGCCGGTGGGCACTGGGTAGGTAAATGAGGAGTGAGTGCTAATGGGTGTGTAGTTTCTTCTTGGGGTGATGAAAATATTCTGAAGTTGAAAAAAAGAGAGGGTGGTGATAGCTGCACGATTCTGTGAATATTGTAAAAATCACTAAATTGTGCACTTTAGTATGGTCCATTTTGTGGTATGCAAATTATGTGTCAATAAAGCTTTTATTACCAGAAAAAAGGAAATACATTTAAAGGAAACAATCAATTGCATTTTTTTCAAAGCACAGTTCTTAACTTCTTTATGCAAAATTTTTGTGGAATATAATCCATAACAAAAAATACACCTAATATTCATTGGAATTGTTAAGTTTATTTTATTTCAGTTTACATTATTATTTACATTACAATGCCTTCACCAAATGCAGGAATTCATAAAACTGGTCTAATAGGGAGCAGCTGAACAAAGTCCACAGTTCAATGTATGACGGGCACAAACTGTTAGGATACTGTTCAGATTTATCAGGTTATCTTTTTAATTTAACAGTTATAAAAATAAATTTAAGGCAAAACAAAATTTATTCTCATTAACATTCTTTCCAAAAATAAAAAGGAACAAACAATTTGACAAATTGAAAATCAACAAAGAAACCAAAATTACTTTAGAATGAAATGTTTTAAATGTCTTTATTGTAACACTCAAAACAAAAAAAAATCAGATGTGACTGTATTAGATTGTCACTTACTTCTCTTTCATGGCAAATTATATGTAATGCATTTTCAGATTCCAATTACATTTTTTAAAGTTTTAAGGGAAGAGTTTTTCTTTGTTCTGAAATACCATTAAAATAGATTACTTTTGTTAATTGCATCTTAAAGAGTAACAGTGTTCTTCTTTTTTTCTACTAAACTTAAATTTATAACTTTCCACATTAAAAAAGAAAATATATACATTAAGAGATAAATTACACCAGAATAGCGCCTATCTTAGATTGACCTGTTCTGGTACTGAATATTGAAAGAGATTACATAAAATTATGAAGAAGAGAAACATAAAATATTTAATAAAATGAATTTCTATAATCATATTCATGTAAATAAAAGATAAACATCAACTTTGTTTATAGTGCACAGTTTCTTAAACAGATACATTTTTTAAAATTTGGCTGATATATGCACTTTATAAATCAATGTGTATGTAGTATACTTTTTTCACATTGTATGCTATAATATTCATAATTTATGTTATTACCAAGCATCAAGATTCTAGAATAAAAGAAAAACTTCTACGGTAATAACTATAAATTATGATAATATTTATTCATATGACTATAAAGTAAGAAAGAGCAGCATAGCCAAACAAATGTCTTTGTGATTTATCTCAAACTATAGTTCATTTGAATTCCACCAAATCACTGGTATTTAGATAATTGTTTATTTAATTTCTTTATTAAACTTTATTTTATTACAGAGATGTGAGATACAAGTAAGGATTAACTGCACAAGTAGTCTGCGTGCAAATGAAGTTTGGACCTCCAAATGGCCCTCGCTCCCCCTGCTATAGGACCAGGTACCCTTCATATTGTTATGTGCACCCACCTTCCCTCTCTTCCATAACTGCCCAGTGACTGCCAACCCCTCCCTTGTGCTAATGTGATTAATGTTCAGGACCCACTTACGAGTGAGAGCATGCAGTACTTATTTGTTTCTGTAAGAGATCACTTAGTCTCCAACTCCATCCAATTTGCTGAGAAGTTCATGATTTTGTTTTTTATAGCTGTGTAATACTTCATTTTGCAAATACACCACATTTCCATTATCCAGTGGATGGGCAGTGGGGTTGATTCCATGCTTTTGCTATTGTGAATAGTGCAGCAAGACATATATGTGTGCAGGTGTCTTTTTGGTAGGATGATTTATGTTCCTCTGGGTATATTTGCAGGAAAGGGATTTTTGGATTGTATGGAAAGGTCACTTCTTAGTTCTTTTAGGAATCGTGACACTGCTGTCCATGGAGGTTGAACTAGATTGTACTCTCACCAACAGTGTAGGCGCATTCCCTATTCTCTGCATCCTCACTAGCATCTGTTGTTTTTTATTATATATTAACAATGGCCATCCTTACTGGAGTTAGGTGGTATCTCATTCTAGTTTTGATTTGCATTTCTCTGATGATTAGTAAGTCTGAGTGTTTTTTCATGTGTCTGTTGGCTGCTTGCATGTCTTATTTTGGAAAGTGTCTATTCATGTTTTTTGCCCACTTTTTAATGGAGTGTTTCGTTTTTATCCTTTCACTTCATTTGAGTTCCTTGTAGATTCTGGATGCCAGGACTTTGTCAGATACATAATATTGTCAAAATATATATTTTTTTCCGTTCTGCGGGTATTCTCCACACCCTCTTGATTATTTCTTTTGCTGTGCAAAGGCTTTTCAGTTTGATAAGGTCCCACTTGTCCATCTTAGCTTTTATGGGATTTGCTTTTGGGTACTTGGTCAAGAATTTATTGCCCACTCCAATGTGCATAAGGGTATTTCCTATGTTTTCTTCTAGGATTCTTATAGTTTGAAGTTTTACATTTAGATCTTTGGAGCATTTCGAGTTGATTTTTATATGTGATGATAGCTAGGGGTCCAGTTTCATTCTTCTGCATGTGGTCAGTCAGCTTTCCCAGTACCATTTGTTAAATATGGTTTCCTTTCTCCAGGGATTGCTATTGAATTTTTGTTTCTGGAATCTATGCCTTGTTCTGTTGGTCTATGTGCCTATTCTTGTATCAACACCAGGTTGTTTTGGTTACTGTAGCCTTGTAATAAAATTTAAAGACTGGAAATATGATGCTTCCTGCCTCGTTCCTTTTGCTGAGGATTGTTTTGGTTGTGTTCTTTTTTGTTTCCATATAAATTTCTGTATTGTCATTTCCAGATCTGAGAAAAATAATGTTAGTTATTCGATGGGTATTGCATTGAATCTGTAAATTGCCTTTAGTAGGATGGACATTGTGATAATATTGATTATTTGATCCATGAACATGGAATGATTTTCCATTTGTTTGTGTCCTCCTTGATTTCTTTTACAGTGTTTTGTAGTTCTTGTAAAGATCTCTCACTTTACTTAGGTGGATGCCAAGGCATTTCCTTTTTTTTTTCTTTTGTGTGTGGCTACTGTGAATGGAATTGTCCTTTTTATTTGGTTCTCTGCCTGCTTGTTGCTGGTGTATAGAAATGCAACTGTCTTTTGTACATTGATTTTGTACTCTGAGATTTTGCTAAAGTTAATTATCAGTGCAAAGAGGTTTTTGACAGACTCCCTAGGTTTTTCAAGATACAGAAACATATAGTCCACCAAGAGGAATAGTTTAACTTCCTCTTCTCCTATTTGGATACCCCCGATTTTCTTCTTTTGTCTGATTGCTCTTGCTAGAACTTCCAGCACTATTAACAGGAAGGGAGAGAGTGGGCATCATTGTCTTGCTCCCATTTTTTAAAAGAACCAGCATTCAGCCCCTGCTACTAGTACTTTGTGGGTCGGAGTAGTGGGGTGGAGATGGGATTCGCATCTGCTGACTGTGACCTGCAGTCCAGATGCCCTCACATTAGGAGAGTCCTTGGGTGGCTGTTGTGCCACACCCTCCCTGTTCAGGTATCGCTCTGCTCTTGGAATAGAGTGAGTTTTCTGCTGTGGAGGAGGAGGAGGACTCTCCCCTGCAGGTACACAAGGCTTGAGGAGTTCTTCTTGGTCTGGCTAGGGGGATGGCCACCAGCTGCTTGTGGTGTGAGTCTGCTGGGTTCACTCCGTAGGTGGGCCCTATCTGCCCATGAGTCACCAGTTTGACAGAAAGCCCTACTCACCCGCCTATGATGGCTGTACAGGTGTTCATTTCTTCTCCTGTCTATTTTTATATATTTTCAAGGCAAATACACAACTGGTGTCTAATCAATTAGCTTTTTATATGCTTAACTATTTACAAATTAAACAAGTTATAATCTTTCCCAGCAGCCTTTGGATCCTGGTGGTATCATTTTATTGATTTTTGTGTACCAGGAAATAAAGGATGAGTCAAGGTCTTTTTCTATGAACTCAACTTTATTTCTTTAGGCACCGGTGTCTTCTTTTGAGGATTAATACTTGAGCTCTGAAACTGCCAAGTGTTTCTTTCATGTGCAACATGGAATTGTTTAAAGACCGTCACTTCAATGTTAGAACTCTGTATCAGACTATAGTCTAGCATAGAAGGCCGGTGGCTCCTTTGGTGAAGGGTGACTGAAAAAGTAGTTTCAGAGTCACAGTACTTCACAATATCCCTGATGTTTTGCAAGAGCTTTGCGATCTGTCGTTTAAAAATTATCTCTATACCTGTTTATATTTGAGAGCAGCAGTGCTTAAAGGTGACATAAGGTATTTAAAACATATTGGTATATCACAAACCAATGCAAGACTTCATATAATATTATACTACTATAATATGTATTTATAGACAAAATTTCGCTGGTTTTTAAACACAGTATTATAATAAATGACGAAAAACTCTCAAATGCATTTTCATTATCATTTTATGTCTTCAGTAATAGTGAAGGAAAAATTTAAAACTATAATTGTTATTATTTTGTAGAACATTAGTGTGTTGACAATACAGGTTTGCAAATCTGAAGTACAATAAATGTACATTAACCCTCTGAGATATATTGATGAACCATATATACATACTTATGTCTCAGGAAGTTAATTTAAATTTCTTTGCAAGAAAACATGTGTACTAAAATTTATATAGTATAACTTAGCCATTCATGAAGACTTTGCTTAGTTCACTTGTGGATGTACAAAATGAGAAATCCATCTGCATCATTAATTGTCAATAAAAAAAGAATTAACAGAACTTCTACCCTAATTTCTGTCATATGACATAGACACTGCAGTATTTTAAAAACTAGAAATGAATAAGATTAATTAAGATATATTTAATGACAACTAGGAGCAGCACTTCTTTATGGCTTAAAACACAGATTTTCCCATACAGATCATGTGCAGAAATACAAACAAGAACAAGCTTATATCCTTGGCCACGTGAGTTATCATTACCACCTCCAAGAAAACTTGTCTGGGGTCTTAGGAGGGTGTTCATTTCTTGGTAAATTTATCAAAGAACGCCTGAGCCTTGCAACTTCAAAAACCTGATTCTGTCCATAGATCTCAGCAAAAGGCTCAAGCTAATCACTAATGAAGGTGGGTACATGGAAACAAGGCTATTCACATCTTCATAAGCAACCTTCTTCATCCTTTAGGAAAGCCAATATGTGAAGAGAATCACCAGCTTATTTGTGAGTTAACAAATAGAAACAAATGCCCAAGGAATAAAAACATCTGATGTCTACGTGAATAATCTCCCTCCCCACCACACTTATTTCCTATCTTACACTTAAACTCATCTAAAGAAAAGGTATGTTATCTGGTTACACTCTGGTCTCTCATCTCACAGGTTTAAGGACCATCATGGCTCATTCACAGGGCTTTGTATGTCCCTGCTAGGATTCATGTGCTATTCACTGTAAAGTTTAAATCTCAGAAACTAATTCTAATCCCTTAGTGGAAACCTCAGTATAAATGCACAATGGTTGTTAGCTAATTAACTAACATGAATATTGTGCTTAACTATTGACAAACTAAAATGGTGTTGTCCCTGCACCCTCCCAGTAATTTTTGAATGCGGGTGGCATTCTTTTTTTCCTTTTTCTTTTCTTTCTTTTTTTTTTTTTTTTGCAGTTGGAGTCTCACTCTGTCTCCCGGGCTGGAGTGCAGTGGCCGCTCCCGGCCACCGCAACCTTGACCTGCTGGGTTCCGGCGATCCTTCCGCCTCAGCCTTCCAAGCAGCTGGAACTACAGGCACACGCCACTACGCTCCGCTAATTTTTTGGTTTATTGTAGAGATGAGGTCTCGCCAAGTTGCTCGGGTGGGTCTTGAACCTGCTGGTGCAGGCAATCCACTCACCTCAGCCTCCCAAAGCGTGGAATTACAGGCTGAGCCACCAAGCCCGGTGGGTGGCATTCTTATATTCATTTTTGTGGACAAGGAAGTAGAAGATGAGTCAAGGTCTCTGTCTGCTGACTTTACTCAGTGAGACCTGAGTGTAACCAGGCATCCATGTCTTTCCTTTAGATAAAGTTCATTGTAAAAGAGAAGACAAAGATGGGAGAGGAGGAAATCTATTCACATAGACATCTAGTGTTTTGTTCCCTGTGGTATTTATTTCTATTTATTAACTTGTAAACAGGCTGTTTATTTTCTCTCCATGTTCATCTTACTACAGGGATGTCAGCCTTCGCCTCCTGAATATGTACTTGAGAAGAACTTTCATGTTTCTCTCCAATTCGTTTATGTCTGGTACTACTTGCTTTTAATTCCCAAGAAAGGCAATAAAATGTTACATGTCTTGCAAGAGGACAAATCTAAAAATACATCACTATGACAATTATAAATATAATTATTTATTTACATTCCTAAATTTAATGTATTTAAATGGTTATAACCTCTTTAGTAGTTTTTATCTACACAGATTTGCCTTATTTGGAAATTAAAAATACAGGAAACCTATTAGATCAGAAATTTTAATGTAAAATTAAAATTTAGCTAAGGTACTATTTTAAATCTGTTAACCAGATTTATACAAAATTATTTATCGGAGAATTATACAAATGTAGTTTTCCATATTATGTTTAACATGAAACACAGGACTATGACCTTAAGTAATGAAAGGGGAGAAAAAGAGCATTAGAAAGTCTCCCATAAGCCATAATAGCCACCCAAACACATGCTGTCAAATTATCTACTTCATATCTCCGCCAGCAGGTTTCAAGTAGAAACACATGCAGATGAATTGCTGCTTTTGCACAGAGATATAAGGCTTATCTCAGTTTTTTGACAGGACTGTGCATAACAAACCTCTTAATGGAAGCTGAAATTGTCTTCAATTATACCCAATGTCTAAAGGTGGGTCAGCCCAGCTTTCTAAGCTCTTAAAATGTCTCTGGTTTTCGTCAAGGTTATCAAATTAATAGGACTCCGTGAACTTTTGTCCTTATGAGAAAACTAAAACGTGGAGGCTTACGCTACATACATTATGATGTTTTTAAATTTCCCACATTAGGTGGGAGATAGACTCACAAGTCTGCAGAAGAGCATAAAGATTGAGGCTAAAGTCCGTTGCAGTTGTAAGAGCTGAGGGAAATATGAACTGTGATTTCAGAATGGAGGGAGACTATATTTTCCTTTATGACCTATTAATTTATTTAGTAAATATTCATTTAGCATCTACTTCTTTATGGTCTAAGAATTAAGTATATAGCAGTGACAAAAACAAGTGCTGTCTGTCTTCAGGGACCTCGTAGTCTAAAGTGGGGAGACAGGCCATATATTTGATACTTTAATTTGAATTAAAATTGTGTTGAAGTAAAAATTTGTTTCCTATGTTTATTTTTTGCTATCTCTCATCTATCTATCTATCTGTCTATCTATCTATCTATCTCCATCATCTATCATTATTTATCTATCATCTCTATCCATCTATCTTTCAAGTTTATCTGTTCTTTGAGTCTTCTTATTGTATCCTTTTAGGCGCACTTTGATTAGGAATAATTAGGTAAAAGACATTACTCTACACACTCCTTATTTAAAGTTCTGGATCTTTTGCATATAACAGTGGATAAATATACCCAGCAAGTATCTCTCTTCCAATTCCCTGCCATCCTACTGTTGACACTCAATGTTAAAGAATACAGTGTTATACTCCCTCAAATATTAATAAATTCATGCTCTTGGAATTCAAAATTCACAGATACTAGAGTTTTGCAAAATAAATAGGATTTTTATTGCATTTTATATAATATTCTTCTGATACTGATCATGAGCAGGTTCTGATTTTAATTTTGCTAAATCAACCATATTGTGCTTTCTGGAAATTCTTTTTTATTGGGTAAATAAAAGAAAAACATTTAAAATAGTTAATTCCACACCTTAAATTCCTTGCAAACTCTCTTAAATGGGAAGAACTTAAATGATCAGGGACTTGCAACATTTGGAAAGGATTTTTGCAAAGAAGTGTCCTTTGTTCTTGCGAGCACCATTCTTTTTAACATAAATTATAATTGTGCATTGGCAAATTTTTCTAATTGAACAATTTCTCAACCACTTTGATTAAGTAAAGAAACTATCAAAAGAGGACTGGCTAAAAAAATGTGTTACATATACACAGTGGAATATTACACAGCCATAAAGCAGGACAAAATTATGGACTTTTCAGCAACTTGGAAGGACTGAGAGTCTATAATACTGAGTGACGTATCACAGAAACAAAGAACTGAGTAACACATGTTCTCACTCATAAGCAGACCTTGAGCAATTGTCATAATGCTGTAAGAAAGGGATTGGCAGTAGTGGGAAATAGCCCAAGGTGGAGGAGGGTACACCTCATCTATAAGGGTACCTGAATAATGAGCATTTGTATACCTAATCCTGAATCGTACCTCACATCTTTAAAATGAAAAATTTAAAAAGAAACGAAAGAAGCAAAGTCTTCTAATGCCTGAAACATATTTTTATACATTTAATTTTAAAGAAGCAAGTTATTTCTATTTCCAGGGATGAGAAAATGAGTGAATATGCACATTGGTTCAACCTACAATAATTTTCTGCTTATGACCCAGATAGTCCAAAGAGTTCACTGGCTGTAGTGAAGACAGATATAAAGTCACAGTTAAATAATGTGAAAATTGCTTAACGTTGATTCAGAGTACTATGCTAGTAAAGAAGAATAGTTCCAAAGGAAGTAGGCAACAATTATGGGTTCCTATGAACCAGCTACAGTCTAAGTATTTTATGTGGACTCACTTTAATACTCACAGTCATTCTTTGTGATCGGTAATACTGCTGTTCCCATTTTACTGTTGGAAGAATGAGTTACAGAGTGTTTTCATTATTGTTTTTTTTTTCAAGTAATTTGTTCAAAGCCACACAGTAAGTGGCATTTTCTGGCATGGCAGAGTTTCAGGGAAGGTGGGTTGAAGATATTATTTATTTGAGTCTTAAAATTCAGTTAGAAAAGAGACACAGACAGAAGGGAAGTGTGATAGAGATACATTTCAGGTGACGAAAACATGATTTAATCAAACATAGTGTGATAAAGATATGCCATGTGAAGGAAAACTCAGCTTCTTGGTTTTGTTATGACAAAACTGCAATTTATACAGTAGAGAAAGATGAATTAGAGAGCTAGTCAAGGGCTTCTCTGCCGGGGGGTGGGGGTGGGGGTGGGGGTGGGAGGCTTTGACATGTTGTGGATGAGAAGTTGTTTAGGCCACAAGAAGAAAGTGAAACTTTTAAGCAGAGAGGTAACATAACCAATTTTGTTTGTTATAAATATTAGTAGCCGGGCTCAGCGGCTCAGCCTGCAATCCCGTGCCCTGGGAGGCCGAGGTGAGTGAATTGCCTGAGCCCGCGGGTTCGAGACCACACTGGGCAACTTGGCGAGAACGGGTGTGGTAGCGCGTGCCTGTAATTCCAGCTACTTGGAAGGCTGAGGCGGAAGGATGACCAGAGCCCAGCAGGTTGAGGCTGCGGTGGCCGGGAGCGGCCACTGCACTCCAGTCTGGGCAACAGAGTGAGACTCCAACTCAAAAAAAATAGTAAAATAAAAAATAAATATTAGTTTTTTTTAAAAAATTAAACTATTTTTTATTTTAAAGATGTGGGGTACAATTCAGGGTTATGTATACAAATGTTCATTATGCAGGTACTCTTGTTGATGAGGTGTGCCCTCTCTTCCCTGTCAGTTTCCCACAATTGCTAATCCCAGCCCCCCTCCCCTGGCAGTTTCCCACTACTGCCAATCCCTTTCTTATAGTATTATAATAATTGTTCAAGGTCCGCTTATGAATGAGTAAATATTAGTTTGATGAGAGATTTGAGTGAAAGAAATTGGAGCAGAACACAAAGTTAGAAGGACATTTGAGCAATTCAAACAAGTGAACCGCAGGCTTGGTAAGTGGAACAAGAAGAAAAATGACTCGTAAAGTACTTTGAAGGTAAATTTGGCAAGATTTGCTCACTGACCGGATGTGGGATGTAAGAAAGGAAAAGGAGTCACAAAAGTAACTCTCTGGTATCTAGTTTGGGTAGACAATACCATCATCAAAGAAGGGAGGGCATTTTTAAGAAAGGGGTCATTTAAGCTAGAAAATGGGGACACACTGAGTTTTAACATTTGTGTGTCATCCAGGTCCAGATGTCCAGTAGCTTGTTGAATGTTCAGGTCAAAAGCATGAGAGAAGTTCACTGTACAGAATAACGAAACTGATTACCTGGGGATCATGCACACAGTTATCAGAGTTGTGGGTAGTGGAATGGAACCTGGAAAATCATCAGTGTTCGTGAAAAATGCAGAGGAGGAGAAATCCAAGGAAAAGCCGAAGGCAGAATGATGGGAAAGCATGCCCCAGATAAGAAGGAATGAAACAACCAATGCCCAATGAAGCAGAGAGGTCCAATATCAAACTATATATTCAATAAATTAATTGAATGTGCTTAATAAAGTCATTTATTCAATTAAAATGAATTGGCAAATACAATGATAAATTACTTGCTTAGATCATAAAATTAATTATTAAACCTTCATATAAAGATCTCATTGGGTTCTGCAATTAAGCCATTCTTGAAAACATTAATCGTACAACTCCTAGAATCCATGTCATCAAATCACAGGCAACCTTGAGGCCTCTGAAGATTGTGCCTTTGCTCTTTGTCAAGGTATAAAATAATTTCTCAACACTGTGCTGCAATAAGCTTAAAGGAAATAAATGATTATTTTTTAAAAGTTGTTTTCTAATTCATAAAGTGTGAGTCAGAATTCTGTACTCAGAATTGTTGATACAGTACTAGATTTCATCTAGTTCACGTCTAGCATTTTACGGCCAGAACAATAATGGCCAGAATGTATTGAGTGCTTATAATATACCATGCCCAGATTTAATTGCTTAACATGAGAAACTCAATTTCCTAATGAATTCATGACAAGTGAGATTGAAAACTTGTTCAGGGCCATGGCATCTAGTAAAGGTAAAGCCATGATTGAAACCTAGGATGGTGCCCAATGACCCATTTAACTACCACCACTCACTGCACAGGAGGAAAGGGAGTCATGTGACATGTCCAGCTGGGTATTAGGGTGGGGCCATCACCCAAGTGCCCTTCCTCAACCTCTTTGCTACATTGTTTGTTCCTTCAGACTCACTGGAGAGAACCTAAAAGGATTTACATAATTTGCAGACATTGAATATGAATAGAAACTGAGCATGGTGGTTCACACCTGTCGTCCTAGATACTTGGGAGTTTAAGGTAGGAGGATTGCTTAAGCACAGGAGGTCGAAGTTGCAGTGAGCTATGAGTGTGCCATTGCGCTCCAGCCTGGATGTCAGAGTAAGATAAAATTTCGAAAGATAAGGAAGGAAGGAGGGAGAGAAGAATGGAGGGAGGGATAGAGAATGAAGAAAGGGAGGGAGGGAAGGACAGAGGGAGGATGGAACGGAGGGAGGGAAAGAAAGAAAGGGGCAAAGAGAGAAAGAAAAAGAAAGAAAGAAAAAGAAAGAAAGAGAAGGAAGGAAAGAAAGAAACAGAATACAACATGCTGATATCATTTGTCATGCACTAATTGTGGGAAAAGCTTATTATCCTCGGTTTGATTTTTAGACCAAGTATGGAAATAGAATTCATGGCACTTTCTGAATCTCAACAGGTAAATGGTGCAGCATTAATGTGAGGTGCTGTGGCTTTTATTTCACTTTTTAAATGCACACTGAGCTTCAGCTTCTTTGTTGATCTTTCCTGATCCTAAAATGAAAAGTGGATTAAAGAATGAAAAGATTCTTTGGCCTATGTGCTGCCAGTGATGTCTTGTAAATTCTCTTACCAGAAAATGGCCCTCATAGTACTATACAATCATCAGAAACACCCTTGACTTTAAGTGGTAAGGGCTTTGAGTTTACCGTACAACATGAACTGCTGTATTGCATAAACTAAGAGAGTTGTGCCTAAAATCAGCAAAACAGATTACTGTTTTGAATTCTGTAATCATAAACAAGCTTTAGATGTATTCAGTGGTCACTGTTTCTAAAAAGTTGAAATGTTCATTTGCCATTATGCATTCCTTTGCTGTACTCTTTTGCACCCTCTTCTTGTTCATCAGGCGTTAGAGTATTAAACTAAGGGAGTGTGCTTTCCTCACTCCTTTCAATTATAGGGAGAGATGGAGGAAGAAAATTAGGTAGCAAGATCAAGAAACTGAAGGCAAGCTTCTGCACAGGACTTGAAAGCCATTACTTCTGGCCTGCAAACGATTTTAGTCTTTGATACCTGAATTGAGCTGCAATATTTCACACATTAGACTTGCTTTCTTCCAGATGACAGCTTGATAGAATGGAGTTGCATCTTAATTGAAAGTGCTCATTGCTATTCACTTTCACATTCTACCTACTAATAATATCTTACAATGTCTAATAAGAGTAGTCCATCACAAACAGTTCTGAAGTACGTTATTCAGTCAAGTGAAATAGTTTTTCTCTCCTACTTAGTTCCTTCCTTTTCCTGTTCTACATGGAATCTACCCATGGTTCCCTTGTGCTAGGTGATTCAAGATTAGGAATCCATCATCCATTCTCTGGTCACTAGTAAGTGTGGCCTTATTACAATTCAGCAATAATGATGTTTAATTAGGAGGAGAAAGTTGTACCCTAGAAATTAAGGAAGTTGGCAGGAATTTCTTTAACATTTTGATTTAAATGCAGAATTATGGGGCATATTTTTATGAATACATAATATTTTGTGTGTTTATGGGGTACATATTAGTATTTGTTGCATGCATAGAATGTATAATGCTTAATTATGGGACACTTTTAAAAGCTTTCATGTCACTGTAGATGAAAATATATTTTAAAATTGTGGGGTACAATTCAGGGTTAGGTATGCAAATATTCATTGTGCAAGTACCCTTGTTGACGAGGTGTGCCCCTCCTTCCCCAGGCTGTTTCCCACTACTGCCGATTCCACCTCCCCACCACCCCATACCCCCACAGTTTCCCACTACTGTCAATCCCTTTCCTAGAGTATTAAGATAGTTGTTCAAGGTCCACTTATGAGTGAGAACATGCGATACTCAGTTCATTGTTTCTGTGAAAGATCACTCAGTATTATAGACTCTAAGTCAATTCAGGTTGCTGTGAAGTTCATGATTTTGTTCTTCTTTATGGCTGTGTAATATTTCATTGTGTAGTTTCTTGGGTATCATGTGGCTAAAACCAAGGTAGAAATCCTTAAGTGGACCTTATTTATTGGAATGGCAGGCCTGCTGTGAGATAGTATTTCCCTAAGAAGACAGTATACCTGTAAGAATGTGTACATCGTCTATGAGCTTAGAACTTTTAGTGTCTTCATTGCCTACTATTTAGGAACTGCATATATTTAAGTGTAGACCTGGGTTTTAGGGTTATACTTCCCTGACTCTGCTGCTTGGTGTGGTGTCTTTTGATTCATGAATCACTTCTGCAATAAAAGACCCACACAGCTTTATCACCATGGTTTTAGGTGAATCAGTAGGACTGTCAGTCCATTGGGCTGTTGGGCTCTCTTTCACACTGATGTGACAGGGGTCTGGAGTAAGGAAAACAACACTAGAGCAAGGTTAGCAAAGACAACATGTCCAGGGACTCCCAGGAGCTTACTGTAGGCCTGAGTGCCATCTTGCCAAGGCAACTTTGGACTGTGCTTGGGTCCGTCACAGGGGCACCATCACTACCCACATCTTGCCATGCTTAGAGAAGTGTGACGACGTGGCTGCCCAGTGCTATATGCAGTCTGGAATGATCCCAGAGGTGTATAGGAGTGGCCTGTAATGCTACATGTCCTGTTACTAGGACCCATGGGGAAGTTTAATAGAATATTGTATTAGGGTCATTGTAGTTTGAAGAAAGAAGCCTTGGTCCTAAGGAACTCTGAACTTGGAAGTTGTATCTCCAGTTGAGATAATGTTTGAGTAAATTTAACAAACCCATGCTGACTCAGTATTTATTTCACTTATTATATTAAAAAACAAACCAAAAAACACTGGGTCATTATTTTACAATTTTCCCAAAGATCAAAAATAAGTGCACTGAGATGTGGAATCTGAAATTTGTCTTTTTGTATACATGGACATTATTTTTCTGAATCCAGTCTTGGACAGGTATTTCCTTCAGCATCATTTTGTGGTTAAAAGGTAAATCTTGCAATTTCTCTGAGTGCGTTGCAATGGTTTAGATTTTCACGTGTGAACTTATTTGAAGCAATCATGGGTTACCTTGCTATCTTCTCTTTATATAGAGGGATGTATTTTTCTGACTCTGTCCAATTTGGTGATAATTTTTCTTGAAAGTTGAATATATAGTGAAATCACTTCTTGTTTCTGTAATCCAGCATTGTAGTCAGTTTTTTCTCCCCCAAGGCCCCAGGGTCTGTAAGTGGCAGAGCTGGAACTTGAATTCAAGACTCTTTGTCTTGATTCTCCAT
Organism: Tarsius wallacei; assembly: GCA_963574415.1. Lineage (NCBI taxonomy): Eukaryota > Metazoa > Chordata > Mammalia > Primates > Tarsiidae > Tarsius > Tarsius wallacei. Next base: position 55,713 of record CAUYQG010172539.1, read on the forward strand.
CTGTAATGTCTAGGCTCTAAACTACTTGCTATATTTCTACCCGTCCCATGAGTCTATTATTTTATGAAACAAATAAATAGACAGATAAGCAGATAAAATACAAAACTTTTCTTTATAGAAACTTTCATTTATTTTCTAAGAAGCAGCATTTCAACTTGGTAAAACCAGAGCAAATCATGTATCTAATCTGAAAAAAATATATATAATTGTTTAATGTTTATTTCAAACTCAAAATGTGTCTCCACTAAGCTGAAGGTAGTTTCAATAACTCTGCAGAAATATAATATATAAAAGTCAAAACTTTAAGTTATAGAGCTAGAATGTATGAAGATATAAAATCCAGCTTTTGCCTGGGTGCAGTGGTTCAGTCCTCTATTCCCAGCAGTCAGGAAGGCGAGGCAAGGTGATTGCTTCAGCCCAAGAGTTTGAGAACCAGACTGAGCAGCATAGCTAGTCCTCATCTCTACAATAAATTCGCCTGTAGTTCCAGTTTCTGGAGGCCGAGGCGGAAGGACTGCCTAAGCCCAGGAGATTGAAGCTGTGGTGAACAGTGATCACACCACTACACTCCAGTTGGGGCGACAGACTAAGTCTTTGAATCAATCAATCAATCAATCAATCAATCAGTAAAATTAAGTCTTCTTTCCACATTGCTCCTCTGGCTTCTTGGTTGCTAGCATATGTGAGTTCTTCTTTGGGGCCAGGGTTTTTTGAGCTGAGGAAGAGTCACTAGTTTATCAGGCAGCTTGTAAATATATATTCTGTCTAGGGTTTTTCATCTGGGTTTTAGGAAGCAAGGCAGGAAATGATGGAAAAATAAAGGATGTGTGTCTAATTAGTATCTAATCCAGCACTAGACATTTGTCCTGTTACTCTCTCATATCTACCCACAACCTTACCTCTCTTTTCTAGGATGACCCTCATCTTCTGGAGACAATTGCACCCACAGGTCTCTGGGAAACCTCAAAAGTGCCTTGGTTTGGGTGAAGGGAACCAACTCTTTATCCAGAATAAAGACAGAATCAAATGACTCACAAGCGACTAGCCGCCAATCTATTCATAAACCTTAGTACATGTTCTACTACGCATCAGTCTGTGAAACTCTGTGAAATGTATTTAACTCTGTTTTATGACCTATTTTATTACTTTGAGAGCCTTCTAGAATGTTAGAGACACTGTTTTTTTTTCCAGGAGGAAGGCTCTGATTGGCCCCCTGCTGTTCTGGAAGGCCATTATGGATGCTGGAATTGGTATGTTCACTCATTACGATTCTCATGAATCCACTCTCCCAATGCTTGTGTGTACACACATAGTGAAATAATGGTTTCTATTATTGTCCTGATCCTAAGGCAAAAATGGGTAATAAATTAGATTCAATTATCTAAAGTGCCTATATAATTGTGGTACCATTTTATTATATTAATGAGAGCTATCAGAATCATTCCAGTTTCTCAGAAAAAGAAGTCTGCAAAAACTACAGAGGAGAGGAACCTTGCCTACCTAAGCATAAAACTGTACATTTTAAATTGAACTAACATTCATCTAAGTATTTAAAATTGACCCAGTGTGTGACTTAGGACTTCACCTTTCTGAGAGTATGTTTACTCACATCCAAAATGTTACCAATGTACCATGTCACTATGAATTCTTCCTCTCAAAGATCCTGTTATTATAATATGAAATGTTTGCTCAGTTGATGTAAAACATTTAATTCTTATTAGAAGAATATTGTTAAAATGTATTTCATAAATATAGATAAATTTTGTACTCAAAATAGCTTATCAAAAATCTTGAATGCTAAGAGATTGATAATTTGTCAAATAAATGTTAAAATTCATGTTAAAGAGAGAAGCATTTGTGAAGCATTTGTGAGGCTTCTTTTTTTTGCATTGTGTTGATGCAATGTTTTTTTAAAAAATTAAGAGCAGATAGATATTTAGACATCAAAAACAGCTGCTTGAAATACTGAAACTGTATTATTAAAGTTCACAAGCTGAGGTTTGCTGACAAGAGGAATAATAATAAAACATAACCCTTTATTTTATCAAAGAAAGTTATGCCTACCGAAGATCTGAAACCCAGTTTCCATAAAATGGTTTCACACAAGTGACATTCTATTCAAAACAGCTGTCTGCAAGAAAAATAAATGGGATTTAATCTGCCATAAAATGAATTGCACAATTTATTTTTCTTGAGGAAGTCATGCCTTTGTGACATTGGTGAGCTGTAACAGTTCTGCTTTTAAAAGCAAAGTCTCTTTCTATGCCAAACCCATATTAATTCAAGTATGTGGAATTTTCCTCCAGAAAAAGCAACTGGAAAGCCAGATCAGCTTATCCACCACCTGATGCCTTTCTCAATCTTTAAAAATACTGGTTTAAAACATGAGTCCAGGATAAACTTTCAATACAGAGATTGATAGATTTTAAGATGCTTGGTTAGGAAGATTGAAATATATGAAGTTGCCAAAGTCAGACATTAACATCCTACAAAAAATGGAATTTCATATGCTTCAAATTAATATTTAAGAAGAAAACAAAGTTGTCATGGAAAAAGTTACCAGTTGAAAAAATGACAATTAGACAGGATTTACCGTTTCTTCAAAATGAAATGTTCAAGAAAATGTAAACTAATGTAAGGCAAATATAAATATTTATAACTTGCAAATTGAGTCAGAAAACTTTTCCATATGAACATTTTAGGCATAATAGAATAATGGTATGTTGTGTTTATTTCATGCATTTAGCATAAAAAATACTTTTTAAAATAACCCAAGAAAAGAAAGCAATATTAAGAAGGTTTTTGGATTCTCAGGAAGATGGCAGTTCAGCCAGTCTGACTAAGTGAGTCCCAGTGTGAATGAGTAAGAATATGGAAAATTTTGCATATGTGTCTGTGAGTAAGTAGGCATGTGAATGGCTGACTGAGTAGCAACAAGTGGATAGGGCTCTCCTGGTAAAGTGGCTGGTGCCACAGTTGCTCTGCTTGGTCCCTAGTGCTTCTCAGGACACAGAAGACAAGTGCCATTTAAAAAAAAATCAACAAAGCCCTTCCTGGGTAGAAGCTGCCGGGAGAGACTGCCAGCTCCAGGCTCTGCCTCACCACTGAAGCACCTGGCTGGACACTGACGGCAACGGCTGCAGAGTGAGCACAGTGAGAGAACCCAACTGGAGTAGACCAAAAAGGCACCCCTCCACCATCTTGATAACTGGCCAGGAAAGTGCTCCAGGTTGCTCACCACAGAGCGACAGACTCTACCCAAACTCTATGACCAGTGGATTAACTACTCTGGGGTAGTTCATTACCCAGAGGGAATATCCCAAAAGAACAAACTCCAGAAAGAAAGAAGGAAGGCTGAGTCTCAGGTACCTTCCTCCCTACTCTGATTCAGCTGTGAGACAAAGGGTGTGGCCAGAAAAGGATGAGAAAGACTTCCAAAGAGATCAGTAGTGAATCCAGGGCTGACCTAACCCCCTCCCATCCCCAGGAAACCTCTGAATGTCAGACTCACATGCTGGAGCATGACTGAGAGTGATGAACCTAGGTGGAGCCTGGATGTCAGCCACAATAGGAAGGCTCTTCTCCAGGATAAGCCTGTTTGAGACACCCCCCTCCACCAGTACCTGAGGAATAGACAATCTCACACCTCCCTACTGGAGAGGATCCCCTGATCATACTACAGTGAGAGGGGAGGACTGAATCCTTATCCACCAGCAATATCCCCTCCTCCTTCCCTGGGCCAGACATTGGGGAGATTGTGAATGAAGCAGAAACTCTTCAGGAGACAGCAGAGGAACAGCTGAGAGGAACAATTACAGAACCTGCCACAAGAGAGAGGTTTATTGTTGTTGTTGTTTATTTGATTGTTGATTTATAAAATTTTTTGTGTGTGCAGGAATGTGTATGTGAGGGTTTGACCTGCATACCCTATCCCTTTTTATTTCCTTTCTCCTATTTCTTTCTTCTTTTGTTTTGTTCTTTTTTCTGTTTGTGTGTGTACATAAAGGATTGAGCATTCCTCTTTATTTTTTTGTTTTGTTTTGCTTTACTGTTTTGGTGTGTGTGTGTGTGTGCATGTTTAATTGTTTTTTGCTTTAATTTCTGCTCTTGTTGTTCCGTGTTTTACTTATTTATTTATTATTTAATTATTGCCCATCTCATTTCATCTTACATTTCTCTGTTCTCCTCACTGCTATGGCTATATCTTGGACTCAGGAGTACACACATGTACCCATCATCCTATAAAGTGGTGGTGGGCAGTAGGTCTCAGGGAACCTATGCCACAATCAGTGAACATTGTGATTTGCAAGTAGTTTCTAAATAATAGCTCCCCATTCTCCACCTATTCAACTCTCAAAACTACAAGAGACAGCAAAGCTTCCCACCCACAGCCCTATTTAAAAATAGAACAAATTCAGAGCCCTGAACAGGGAAGAAGAGAGGGTTGGGCAAACATCAGAAGTGAAAGCCTCTCCAACTGCCACTGAATAATGGAACTAAAGAGAAAAGAAAAAGATCTGTCACAAATGAGGAAAAATCAGTGGAGGAATACAGGTGATTCCCAGTGTTACAAAGAGAAAACACCTGAAAAATCAGACCTCAGAGCCCAAACAATGGAAGTCACCAAAAACTGGCCCCAGAATACAATAGGGACTAGGGAATGGATGAAAAGAAGGAATAAGACTCAAGAGAGACAAGATGCAACACTGAAAGAACCTGTAACAGAGATTTTGGTCACAGAAAATGTCATCTAGGAAATAAATATCAAGATGATAAGCATGGAAAGCAGAATTAATTAAGCAGAAGAAAGAATCTCAGAACTTGAAGACCAACACATGGAATTAGCCTGATCTGTAAAAAACATAGAAAGAAAACTTGGAAAGAAAAAACAAAGCCTCCAAGAGATGTGTGATTATATCAAGAGGCCACACCTATGCCTGATTGGTATCCCAGAAGAAGAAAGGGAAATGGAGAACACCATGGAATAAGTATTCCAGGAGGCTATCCAAGAAAGCTTTCCCCATCTCACTAGAGATGTGACCATCCAAGCACAAGAGATACAGATAACCCTCTCAAGACATCAAATGATAAGACCAACCCCTAGATACAAAATAATTCACCTACACAAAGTAGGCACAAATGAAAAAAATCTTAAAGGCAGCAAGGGAGAAAGGTCAGACTACCTACTGAGGGAAACCAATCAGAATAACAGACGACCTA
>CAUYQG010172552.1:0-40341 GCA_963574415.1 Tarsius wallacei
GTTGGAGTCTCACTCCGTCGCCCAGACTGGAGTGCAGTGGCCGCTTCCGGCCACCGCAGCCTCGACCTGCTGGGCTCCGGCGATCCTTCCGCCTCAGACTTCCGAGTAGCCGGAACTACAGGCGCGCGCTACCACGCCCGGCTGATTTTTTTTTTTTTTTTTTATTGTAGAGATGAGGTCTCGCCAAGTTGCCTAGGCGGGTCTCGAACCCTCAGGCTCAGGCAATCCACTCACCTCAGCCTCCCAAGGCGCAGGATTACAGGCTGAGCCACCGAGCCCGGCTACTTTCACTTTTAATTCATGACTACTGATGTCAAGTGGGCCAATAATGCTGCCTGACATTAAGATAAGGGAGGAAAGTCATCATGAAATTCAAAGATGCTCCTGTGTTGCCAGGGTCTTCAGCATAGGAAGGTCCTCTGTGTGTGGAGGAAAGTATATGCAAGAATTTTTCGTAATGGTCAAATAATTCATCTCTCACATTTCTCAAACAACTTTTTTTGACCCTTTATTATAATCTATGTCATAGATTAGTTGATACTCAGGTCTGATTCATTGCCTAGTCACTGAGCCAGGATTAATTTTTCCTGTACCTGTGATGTCTGGGATGGTCAGGTAATTTGGCACTCTAACCAACTGGGTGAGTTTCAGTTGCTTACATCTAGAGTCATTTCCCAAAAATAATGTCAATGAAGCTCTAAAACACCCAACAAAGGGTGTTTCAAAAGCTAGTTATCACACATTATTGTATTTCTATTCTGCCACAAAGTCCTGAAAGTTTTGCTTTTTGCTTTTATCTCGCAACCTGGACCCACTTTTGAGACATTGCCCATCTTGCCTTTCCCTTTTAAAATCCACCACCACTCACTTTCTCTATTGAAATTTTCCTCTCTTAAGTCTGACTATGGGAAAAACAGCCTCTTCAGTGAGCTGTCCTTCGAGGATAAGCATTGAGGCACGTTTTGTCTTTTTTCTGCATGACTTTTTTCTCATTAGTAGTTATCAATTTTTCTACAATTCCTGACAATATATAACACTGAAAAAAATAAAAACTATTAATATTATTGCCTGAACCGGAGACAAACACTGTTAACGTAAGTAGATGCTTCTAAAATTTCTTCTTGTGTAAAATGTATAAACACAACTACACAAGAATGAATATTTGTTATTTGTGGATGGCTTTTTCACTCTACATTAATAATATAACAAATACTTTAAAGCACTTTCCCCAGTACTCATTGTAGACAAAGGAAATAGTTAACAAAAATAATACAGTAAGAAGAATAATTAAGTTTTCAGAATTCTCCAAGTTTGGATATTCATAGCCTGTTTTTTAAAATTCAGATCTCCTAACTAAGATGCTTATTTTTCTCCAGAGAACAAAGCTTTTTAAGAGGCCATGCTAAAGGTGAAAGATGGGATCTGCATGCAAACAGAGGGTCTTTCTTGTCAATGTGACTTGAGGAGAGACAAATATTAGGAAGGTGCATCCCCAAGAATCTCCAGGCTGGGTCACTCTAAATCCTGTTAAATTCGACTCAGCCCAGGGCAAAAATAATGTTCCCAAGGCATTTTCTTAACAAAGATTTCCTGTTGGGAAATATATATGTATTTCATGGATAATGTTGAGAAGTCAGAATATGTTCAATTTCTGCATTTTCTTCCTCTGAACTGCTAAGATTTTTATTTAGAGATAGGCAGGGTCCAATGTGCATGTTCTAATCTAATTAATCTATTTCAATCATCCTCTTTTATTTTGCCAACAAGCAAAGCCCCTTTGGAATACGTAATTACTTTTCTAGACTCCTGTCTTGGTTTTCATCAGAGGGCTTGTTTATTTCATTAGCTTCAGTCCTTATACCTTTCCTTACCAAGCCCAGCCATGTGACAACATGCCCACTACCCTTATGTTTTTGAAAGCATAAGAAGGAATGTTAGCCGGGTTCGGTGGCTCAGCCTGTAATTCCACACCTTTGGGAGGCTGAGGTGAGTGGACTGCCTGAACCTGAGGGTTCGAGACCCGCCTGGGCAAGCGAGAACTCATCTCTACAATAAATCAAAAAATCAGCCGGGCATGGTAGCGCTCCTGTAGTTCCAGCTATTTGGAAGGCTGAGGCGGAAGGATCGCCTGAGCCCCGCAGGTAGAGGCTGCGGTGGCCGGGAGCGGCCACTGCACTCCAGTCTGGGCGACAGAGTGAGACTCCAACTCAAAAAAAAAAAAAAAAAAAAAGAAGGAATGTTTACATTTTATTATTCCTTTTCTTAACTCAGTATTCTTCTTCTGCAGAAAATTGAGATCTTAATAGATATTGATGTAGACTTTCATTCATTTCTTTGGTATGAATAGTTATTGGTATTTACATATGACATAATTATTATATGTTGATAAATAGCTATATAATAGCTGCAGATTGGGAGGCAAAAAATCCTTGCAGGTAATTTTGTCTACTAATTCTAAATAAATTGGTTAATGACATTGTTTTCAACTAATCTGGCCTATAAAAAATATTAAACCCTCTACTTGGTCATCAAAGGAGTAATCTCAATCTCAATCTTCCTCTCTGTCTCTCTACAAAACAAGTATAATCTATTATATACAAAATCACTTATATGTATATATATTCACCAGATGTATGCATGAGCTTGCAACCATATGTACACACACATACATTATATAAATGAGATCATGCTAGGTAACCAACATTTTTCCTTAAAAAAAATAAATTCTAAACTGGGCTCAGTGGCTCAGCCTGTAACCTCGCGCCTTTGGGAGGCCGAGGAGAGCGGATTGCCTGAGCCCGCAGGTTCGAGACCCACCTGGGCAACTTGGTGAGACCTCGTCTCTACAATAAATCAAAAATTAGCCGGGCGTGGTAGTGCACGCCTGTAGTTCCAGCTACTTGGAAGGCTGAGGCGGAAGGATCGCCGGAGCCCAGCAGGTGGGGGCTGCGGTGGCTGGGAGAAGCCACTGCACTCCATTCTGGGCGACAGAGTGAGACTCCAACTCAAAAAAAAAAAAAATTCTAAAAAGTTTCAAACATACGATTGTTCCAGAAAATTTTATAAAAAGATTTGTATTTAAATGTGTGCTAATGTTTTCACATTTTTCCTTCAGCTTTTTTTAAGATATAAAATGTACCAACAATTTTCACCTCATTCCTTTCCCCCCTTTCTTTCCACACGTAACCACTTTCTTGAAGTTGGTGGTAATATTTTCAAGAGTGGCTTTGAATCTTTATTATATTTTTAAAAAATATTTATTACAAAAATGACATCAGAGTACATTTTTTTTGCAACTTTGTTGTCACTCTACATTGGGTTTTGGAAATTTAACCATATTTCTACAGTCTATTTCCTTCTACTCATTATGTAATATTTCATTGGATTAATAAAAAGGAAGCTTGTTTTATTTCAGAATAGGGATGAAAATAAACAAAATTTAATATTTTCTTCAGGAACAATATATCATAAGAATATTTCTAATTATATATTTATGCATTCATTTAAATTGTTTTTATTGAACTAATGTCATGTGTTACTCTACAATGTGTTGACGGTAGGGTGCTTGATAAAAACAAACATGCCCTTGCTCATCATGAGTCTATCTGAATAGTAGGGGAAGAATACCATAAATATACACAGCATAACAAATATTTTCTTATTATTATTTTATTCACTGGGTATGTAAGCAGTTTATTATACAAGCACAAGGGAAAACTCAAATACACTGGCATTTATTTATTTATTTATTTTTGTTTTTTTGAGTTGGGGTCTCGCTCTGGTGACCAGGCTGGAGTGCAGTGCTCACTCCCTGCCACTGCAGCCTTGACCTAAAAGATCAAGTAGCTGGGACTACAGGTGTATGCCACTATACCCAGCTAATTTTTTGATTTGTTGTAGAGATTAGTTCTCACCAAGTTTCCCAAACTGGTCTTGAACACCTGGACTCAGACAATCCGCTTGCTTCTGCCTCTCAAAGTGATAAGAATTTTTCAGGTCAGCCTGGGTTTCGAGAGTGTCAGCTCAATGGGTCGGGCAGTCAAGCCCCAGAGAGGATCTCTGGGGGGGTGGGGGGTGCTGGCAAGCCTAGCCCTGGAAGTGTTGGCTCTAATGGGCTGGCAAGCCAAGCCCTGAGAGTGATGCTAGTTTGGTAGCCTGGCAAGCCTAGCCCCTGGAGTGTTGGCTCTGATGGGCTGGTCAGCCAGGCCCTGAGAGTGTTGCTGGTTCTGTGGGCTGGCAAACCTAGTCCCCAGAGTGTCTCAGCTTTGGAGTGTCGCCTTCTTCCAGCAGTTCTCCTGGTTCAGCTGCTGGCAAGCCAGTCTCTGGGGTGCACAGCTCTTCGGCTCCAACAATCTTCTGCAACTCTTCAGGTCACAGCTCTTCAGGGTCGAGGTTCTTGTCTCATGCCCAGGAAGAATGAGGGACACAGACAGTCAGAAAGTGAGAAAGCAGGATTTACTGAGAGGACAGAAAATCTCCCACCGTGGGAGGGGACCTGAAGGGATTGACTCTCTGGGGCCAAAAACCAGTGCTTATATAGCCCTAAGTCCAAGCCGATTGGCTAGCACTAGCTGTGAGCTGTAACTGTCCTGATTGGTCAGTATTAAGGACAAATAAGCAGGAGGTAGGGGCCTAATGGTGAGCTGATTGGTTGATTTTTGATCCCAGCAGTGAGCACCTAAGCTCTAGAAGGAGAGGCTAGCAGGGAGCTTGTTTACCAAGGCTAAGCCTGAGAAGACTGCTGGGAGTTCACTACATTGTTTCCAGAGGACATGCCTGTTTGTCTGCCTAGCCTTTCTCTAACTATCTCCTGTCTCAAAAGTGCTAGGATTATAGACATGAGCTACTGAGTCCAGCCTGAAATTTATTTATAAAAATTTATTTTAAATTGTGTATTTATTCTTACATGTTTAAACTTCAGTCATCTTCAAAGTACTCTTCGTTTGATGCAATATGCCTATTGAGATGCTTTTTCCACTGCCCCAAATTTTTGAACTCATCAGTTTATATGACTTTTAGTGCTTCTGCCATTTTTTGTTTCATCTCTTCCACATTGATGATAAATTCCTATTTGAGGACTTTCTTCATGGGGGTGGGGGGAACTTGCTCAGGATGAGATTTGGTAAATAGGGAAGATGGTGGGGCATAGGGGTCATGCCGTTTGGGGTCAAAAACTGCTGAATACTCAGCACAGTGTGGGCAGGTGTGTTTGTAAATCACGCATCCTGAAATGGACAAATGGTTGAAAATCTCATCCAAAAAATTCCCTAAAGCCGAGTGCAGCCTCTCTCAGCAATGCTAGCTGGTACAATGATGCTGATGGGTTCCTAGAACACTTACCTAGAGTACCTATACTATAAGGGGCCTGCCCGCCAAAAGATAATCCTGGGTTTTTGAGGATTCCTCCCTCATATATTTTGTATTGCTGGAGTTTGGGGTCTGATTGAACCCATCACCCACGTAGTAAACATAGTACCTGATAGGTAGTTTTTCAACCCTCCTTTCCACTTTTGGATTCTTCAGTGTCTATTGTTTTCATCTTTATGTCCATGTGCCCCCATTGTTTAGCTCCCATTTATAAGAGAGAACATGCAGTATTTGATTTTCTGTTTCTGCATTGAATCACTTAGGATAATGGCCTCCAGCTGCATCCATGTTTATTACCTTATATGACTGCAAAAAAATCTGTGTAAATTTTCTGAAGAGACATTGAGAGACTAAAATAAGGGGTTATTTATTGGGGACTCAGGAGTATAGGACTCAAGACAAATGAACTCTTCAATAAATTGAAAATTGTTGTTCATTTAATATCAGTTTTCTATTGTAGTTTTTTTGTATGTAATAACACAATAATGTGTTGAAACACAAAGAATTTTTAAAAACCTGTGACATATTGCAGTACACTTTTATTTTTGGTCATGAGTTTTTGGATTACTGATTGGTTCTTCTGTTCTTGACTGGTCTCACTTACACATTGGTGGCCACATAAGCAGCTTTGCTGATTTTGCTGGACTCGTTCAATATTTCTTAGGCAACTGAACAGATTCATTTCTTCTACACATGGTGTATCATGCTCCAGATAGCTAATCAAACTTTTACCTTGGTAGTTCAGTGGGGATTTAAGAGCAAGAGAACAGAAGGCTATATGACTGCTTGAGGCCTATGCTCAGAACTGGCATGTTGTCACTTCTGTTGCATTCTGTTTGCAAGGCCAGACCAGATTAAGGGATAGCAAAATATACTCTACCTCTGACAGAAGACTCTGCAAAGTCATATTGCGAAGGACAAAAAATTGGGGCTAAGTTACTATCAATTTCCCATGGTAATATGCGGCATGGGATTAAAGAACATTGCACATAGGAGGGAAAATAATATTTAAAAGCTTTGAGGTTGGGAGGACCTAAGGCATTCAAAAACTGAGGAAAAAGAGGGCATTGTGGAGCTTATTGAGGAAAATTAAGAATGGTGTCAAAGAAAGTTGGAGAAGTTGGCAGGGGCCAGGTCATGCTGACCTTGTTACTCACACTCAGTATTTTGAATTGTATTCTAAGAACAATAGGACCCCATACAATTTTAAATAATAAATTATTTGATTAAATGTTTAATTGATAATATTGTATAATTTAACTTATTACATAATTTAATATAATTTTTAATTGTGATTCATTGGCTAATCTGCATACTCAAGTATTAAAGATTATAATTGTGTAAGTGTTGAAACAATCTGGGAGGCTATTCAGTCATTCAGAAGTTTGATATGAAAAAGTGGGTGAGTGGTATCAATGGAGACTGAGAAAACTGGAGATATAGTTGAAAAATTGTAGCTGTCAAATCAATAACATCTGTTGCAAGATGAGATGTGGATTTTGAGGAAGATGATGTTATAAAATATAATTAAATGGATAGTTGATGTTTATCATTTACTTTGATGAGAAGTGTTAAAGAACTACTTCAAAGAAAGAATTTAGAGTTTAACTTCAGAGATGTCATGAAGCTAGTTATAAGAGTATATATTGCAGAGGGAATATCTGAGCTAACTATATAAATGTTACTTGAAGTCATGGAAACCATTGAAGTCACCAAGAGTAAATTTTTCAATCAAGAAGAGAAGAAGTCAAAGAAATAAGTTCAAAATAATTTCAATTATCAGACACCAAGAAATATAGATAGATAGGTTTTTGCTTTAAGTTGCTACATATTATCTATTTATATGACTCTACCATAATTATTTGAAATAATTGGCTCTTATTGGACTTTGTTAGACTTCAGTAGATAGGGATACAATAACTACTTATTATGTATTTCTGTGCTCATTTGACCTATTATAGCCTTAGAGTAGATCCTGGAAAATTGAATTGCTGGGAAAAATAAGTTATACATTTTAAATGTGATTACATCTTGATTAACAACCCTTGAAAAGTGGTTATATCAAATTATACTTGCAATAGCACCGTTTGAGTATGCTACTGCTTTAATCCCTCTTGATATTATATATTGTTTAATATTTAATCTTAGCAATATGATGAGTGGTAATTATTGTTTTTCATTTGGATTTCTTGGGTTATTAATAAAATGAAACTTTCTCATATGCTTGACGATTTAGAATGCTATTATAAATTTCCTAAATATGATATTTGCCTAGTTTTCTGTTGAAGGGTTCAGATTTATTTCCAGAAATTACTTATTTTAAATATGTTAATATAATTCTATTTTAAATTATGGAAATGTTCTCATTTTTATTTTAAATTTGCTAATGGTATTTTTATCTTACAAAAATTTACCATGTAAATTGATGCATCCATTTATTTTTTATTTTCTTTATAATTTTTTTGTAGCATGTCAAATAGTTTTTCAAGTCCATAATTATAAAACCATTTTTGTTAGTAACCTTAAAATTTCATTTATTGCCTCTAGGCCTTTGGTTCATCTAGAATTTATTTTTGTAATGAGCCTGAGGTGAATGCCTAACTCTACTTCCTCACTCTGTGAAGTTTCCTCTTTTCCATTTAGTAAGTAGTCTAGTGTTGACAGAGCCCATTTTCCACTAATCTAAGTAGTTCTTTGCTGTGGAGGCAATACGATGTAGTAGTTAAGAGTGAAGTCTCCGATTACTCTAAATAAATTTCCCCCTTCTCAACTCTTCTGGTAGGATATAGAACACTAGCTGGTAAGAGTAAATTTTTCTTCAAAGTCCAAAGCTATACTGCAGGGTGACATTTCTCCTCTAGTGAAAGCCAATTTATCAACTAAAGACAAACTGTTAAAATGGCAGCACTACCTAGATATTAGTAATTTCTAGTGCTTTATACTTCTTTTGAATAGGTCAGGTATAAAGATTTCAAAGGCAACATTAAGACCAAATGCAGCATCTAAACTAGAGAAAGTGAGTGAGAAGTCAGTTGCCTTTGGGTCCATTCCATCAATTTAATTTTAACCTGATTTATTTTGTTATATGTTTGTCCCCTCTGCATTTCCTATACCAGCTTTATCACAAATCAGTCCCCTGAAAGCTGTATTGGAAAAGCAATATGTGTGATTGAGATATTGTTAACAACAAAGCCAGTTCTGGTCCCAGAGCTGTTAGATTCTGATTGATAAAGCTTAATATTTTGAAGGGGGAAAAAAAACTATTATTTCAACTCTTTTATTTGTAGTGTAGGTGAAGTCCCTTTTATCTCCTCTGGTTTCATTGTAGCAGAATGACTGAAAATTCCAATAAATTACTGAATGCAATATCCAGATGTCCGGATGATTTTTTGGTACTGCTGCTACTTCTTAATGGGTGTGATAAAAGGTGGTTGAGGTTCTGCAAAAAGTGTCAAAGCTTAGCAATAAAATAAAATTTCATTGGACAAAAACTAATGAAATCACCCAATTTATTTCCCTTGCACTATTGTAATGCAGGCAAATCTTGCTTCATACTAGTTACAAAAGTTGAGTGTGCAGTGGCCTAGCTCTGGTGGTGCGTGGTTTATATGTGAGGGATTGGAAGAGAACTCATAAATATCTTTAATAAAAAAGTGTAGGGTGAAGCAACTCAGTTTTTCAAATAAAAAGAAGTTTCATTTGTATCTGGGGATCAAGGCTATTAAAAGTCAACTTTCTCAACTTTTTTCCCTCATGCCACCTTTTTAATATCATTGGGTTACCAGAGGACCTATTTTTCCAGTTCACCTTGAGATACTTATGTTTAGGTTTTGTCTGCTCCATGGGGAAGCTACCTTTGTCTTAGGGTACCTTCAATTTCTTTTCTCAGATATACTTTGCAACTGTCTCATATATTAACCAGGCAGGTTTAATTGAGATATTAGTCTCAAGGAGTGTTGGTTATGAGCTAGTCCAGGGGTCAGTAAACCTTTTCTGTAAAAAGACAAATAGTAAACATGTTTGATTTGGAGGACAAGGTCTATGCTATTATAAGAGAAAGGCAGCCGTACATAAACATACAAACATGGCTGGATTCCAATAAAACTTTATTTACAAAAACAGACAGTGGGCTCAATTTGACTCATGGGTTGTAGTTTGTTGAGTGTTAGAGTACACTCAAAATATTGTTTCGATGTGTCCTGCCAATGATGAGAGCTAACATTTATTGAGCATTTGATAAAAATTCTACTTAGATAATGTCATTTATCTTATCATTTAGTAAAAAGAAAAGTACTATTTAAGTTCATTTTATAGTTAAACAAACTGAAGTAGATAAAGATCAAGTTGTTTGCCAGTATATGATAGAAGGGACTTTGAACATATGCTCACTCTGGGGTCCAAGCTGCTAACCATTCTACCATAATGCTTTTCTAATTAATCAATAGGAATGCAAATGTTATGAAGATCCATTTTGGTGAGACATTTCCATGTATGAATTCCTTTTTTTATTTTTAAGAAAGAGTTACCACATGGATTCTATCTTACTATTCTCAGAATACTAGATTCTTTGTACTTAAATTTAATTATTTAAATTTCCATATGGAGAAATTAACCATGAATTTCCTGGTAGGGAAAAAATACAGAATACTAAATACAAAATATGCCAAGTTATCATGAAATGATGAAAAGAGACAGGAATCTGGAGTTACATAAGTTGGATCTTTAAATTCTGGCTCTGTCTTTTACAAGATGTATGATTTTGGGAAAGTTACATTCTGAGCCCTAATTGTCTCATTCATGAAACTAGAAAAACACTCACTACCTCTATATCTACATTAAAATTTATTATAAGAATGAATTAAATTACTAAATGCAGAATTACTTGTACAGATGCATCCATATATGATAATCATATATGCCATATAATACATACAATTATATATGCACACACATAAATACATTTACATATATATACATATATATATATATACACACAAACACACATCTATACAAAAATATATGCTAAAAAGTCACCTTTTCTTTGGAGTAAAGAAATTCTATGTTTAAATGATCTAAGCTAAACCATTTTGAATTTGAAGCAAAATTTTGGAAGAGATTTTCACTGATTCTGAGACATAAAGAGTTCTTGAGGTCATCTAGGCCACACCTCTGTCTTCAGGCACAGATATCCTTAAGCCAATGCAGATGAGATTCTGTCTATTTCTTTTAGAGAAGCAATTTAGTGAAAGTGCCTATAAACCATTTGCTGATAGAAAGTGAACCTCTTGAATACAAATTGACGCCCTGATTGCAAATGACTTTGTGATGACAAGCAAGAGAACTTTTCAAAAACACAGAATATTTTTGTTTTCTCGAGTCATTCGCCCTGTGTGCCTGTGGCTTGCAGATGGGGGTTCTGATCAAAACATCTGTGGGCTCCATCAGTACTTACTATGCAACACAGCACCTCAGTGTCCAGAGGTGAGTCTTAATATTTTATGCCATTAACTGTGCAGTCCCAAAGCTGGATTCAGGGCAGATGTTTGATGTTTGGGTTGCTGAATACCACAGTGAATTTCTCTGCCTATCTTTGACATTTTCACAGTGATAACCACAACATCATCCTTCTTATCACTGGTACTTTAGGTAATAATTCCCTGAAAGGAAAATAAAAATTGATGTGTTTTCATAATACATCATATTATCTGCTTTATGAAGAAAAATTTAAGAAACTGACTGTTCTAACAATGTGAAGCTTCAGAAAACTCTATGTGTGCCATGGGGGAAAAAAATTAGACAAGTATTAATTTCTCACAGGAGACTAATCAATTTTGTCTATTTAGTTCACTACAGCATTTCCAGCTCCTAGAGTAGTGTTTGGTGTATAGTAGCTGCTTAATAAATTTGGCAAATGAGACTTTCTTTTGATGTCTATAGCACACACTTTCTTTGTCTGGCTTTTTTTGAAAGCAGATTATCATGGCAAAAACATGGGTTAAGTAATATATTGGGGCATTGATCTCAGGAAACATGGTGAAAGGACAGGAAGCAGGTAGGAAAGGGAGAAAACACTAAATCCCATGAAGAATAAGTTATCATTGTGGGCAAATCTGGCTCAGTACAGCTGAGTCTCTTCCAAGACTCACACATACCTTATGATTACTCCACCACAGGTCAAAGAACCCAGGGTATTTACTCATCAACTTCTGAACTTCATTGGTTGAGGCTCACTTCTAAGGACAACCTATGCATAGCAATCAGGTCTGCTATTTATGTAGACAAACATGCACCCATGGGATAAAAAAAAAATTCCTCAGAGCAATCTCAGGCAGAGAGATGCAAGTGCTGGAGGTAGCAAACTCTCAAATGTAACTGTCCCTTAAAGTGACAGGTGACTTCCTAAGTGGATTGAGCAGATATGGGTTAAGGGGCGCCTACAATGGCTGCTACTTTCATACCTTAAAAGAACTATAACGCTATTGGTTTCCTAAATGGCAGTCATAATGTGAGAAAATTCAAAAAAATGGCTCCATGATTACATTTATTATATAGTTTTAATTAAAAGGTCACAGATACCTTTCTAATAAGGCAAGACAATATGTGAAAGGTTAAAGATAGCAGTTCAGGAATTTTACATTTTTCCAATATACTTGTCCCTGGTACTATAATGACTAAAGAGGCTATTTTTTTTTGTCGTACCTGGTTGATTACTGAATATGTGATTGGGCCCCACTTATACTTACATTTGAGGATTTCCTACCATCAAATTAATGAAATGCCTAATTGAGAGAATTGGATTGTTATATTCTGGATTAATTACTATATTGAAGATGATAATTACAGTTTCTGCCTGTTTTGTAAAATAGCAAGCTTCAGTTGCCAAGTGGGTAACCTCTCCTCTGAAGTCCCAGGTATCTGGCACTGAAGAGCTCAAAAATCCAAAGTAAGAGATGCCAGATAACTTCACAAGTAGGCTCAGGGCCTAAGAAGTTTAGGTAGTGTTGTGACTAGGATAAGCCAAAGCAATATGTAGGCTGAAATTTTATGAGTGCGAGAACTCATAAACACAAAGCAGACTCATCTGTAGAGAAGTAAACACAAAGCAGACTCATCTGTAGAGAAGAGAATAGAGGCAATACTCGAAAAGAAGTAGAGGTAACAGACCATGAAGCCCATGGAAAAAGGAAAGGAAAGATGGAGGGAGAGAATAATTGGCAGGTGTTTTTCCTAATCCAAAATATGCCTCCTCTACTTTGTTGACCTGAGATTTCTCTTGATCCTTTTAAACTGAACCTCTCTTTAGTTTATACAACTTTAGGTAAATTTATGTTCTTGGCACTTAAAGAGACCTGGCTCAAACAATGAACACACGATAATCATTGTAGCAGAAATTGAAATGAACTAGAAAATCGACCAGTTGGTCGTTTAGGCCTCATGGCATTGTGCTAAAGACTATAGGTCATACGCCTTGGAATCTGAATCTTAGCTCCATCAATTAATTACCAGTTCAGTGACCTTTTGGCAAGTTTTCTGAGAATGTCTGGATGTTAGCATTTCATGTGTAAAATATATGTGATAGTAATACATGCTTATTATATAACATGCATATCCAATGTCCACACATGCAGTATTAATTCCATGAAAGTCAAATGTAAGCATAAACAAACCCAACAAGGTAATGGGTATAAGTGGAAAAAAACATAAAATATAAATAAATATAAAATTTAAATCTATATGTAAGTTAAGTGAACTCTAAATCTTTGTAACAGCTATAAATCATAGAGGACCATTTGACACATAGTATATTAAGCAGGTTACTTAGACCTTCACATTTAACTCTCACAATAATCTAATAATATAATTATTCTAAAGCATTTTATAGATTCGTCAACCCATTCCTCTTTTCAACAAATGTTTCTTGAGGGCTCTTTATATATTAGACACTGAACATATTCAGCAAAATTTACAAAAATTGAAAAGAAACATTTTCAATGTCTCACAGCTTGTAATTCCAAGCATCTAATTCAGACACAGATTCTTCTGATTCCAAAGCCCAAACATTTTTTTCAACTATATGGCCACTCTTTCTTTTTATATAAAATAAACAGTTTTCCCTTTTGTTCATGACTTTGTCTCTCTCCCCTGGGCTCTGGTCTTTTATAACCTAATTTTGAAAACGGCAAGCCATAATTTGACCATACTCGGTTGGTTGCACAGACCAGTGCTGGTACAGTGAGGTAGGAGGTGCTACACAAAGCTGTGAATGTTGGGAGCAGGTTCATTGGGGCCATTTTGAAGTCTGACTACCATATCATTTTCCAGAGTCAATCCTGGCCTCTTCTTTGTGAAATATTTGAACACACAAATTTGGTCTGTTCTTCTTTTCAATTCCTAAAGAAAATATTGTGCACTGTGAATGTAATATTTTGCATACAAATACAGTGTATTTCTGATAGTGATTAGACCTGGAAAAAAAAATAGGGGGCTAGAAGCTGCTATTTTAGATTGGCCAGCCAAGGGAGGCTTTCACTAAGTGGTAACACATGTCAAAAAGAATCTAGCCATGCAAAGATCTTTGGGTAAGTTTTTAAGCAGAAAAAAATAAATAAATACAAGAAGACCCGGGTCGAAAAGAGAGAAGAAAATTAGTATGTTCTGAGATACAGAAAAATAAAATGGGAGTTATATTTGTTGTTCTCTGAACAACAGGCAAGAAAATGTCTGGTACGGAGGGGGCATATCATAAGGAATCTAAATAAGTTAGCAGGCTATTTAAAATCATTTTTGTTTCTCTGAGGTTATTAATTGCTCATCAAAAATTTATTGAGTACCTACTGTGAGCCAGCACCAAATTATATACAAGTAAAGCAAAGATAAACCCACATTCATTTTTTGGAAAGGCAGTCATACAAACAAACAATGGCAATCAAGTAAGGTCATATGAACATATGAAATAATGAGCAAACTCTAAATTTAAAATATTATTATAGTAGATTATAATGCAGTGCAAGACATTTATCTTTTTTAAAACTTATCAAATCAACTAATATTTCTTGAGCACCTGTCTATGAGGAGCACACACATAGAGAGAGGTTGAATGATTGTGTAATCTGGGACTAAAAGTTTCTATTTCAATTTTGACCATAGCCTGTAGCCTGTAACTTACACCAACTTCATATTTACTTTAAAAATTCTTTTCAAATTTTATTTTTGACTGACATATTATAATTGTACACATGTATGGGGTACAAAGTGATGTTTTGATATATATTTACATTATGGAGTGGTTAAGTCAAGCTAATTAAATCTATCACCTAACGTACTTATTTTTTGTAGTGAAAGCATTTAAAAATCTATTCTTTTAGCAGTTTTGCAATATACGAAACTGCATTAGTATTCATTATAGCTACCATTCTGTGCTATAGATCACTGAAATTTTATAACCTTTGATCAACATCTCTCCTTTTCTAATCCACGCCTCTCATCCAGCCTCTGGTAACCACCATTCTATTCTCCATTCCTATGTGTTTGACTTTTTTAGATCCCACATATAAGAGAGATAAGGTGGCATCTGTCTTTCTGTGGCTGGCTTATTTCACTCGGGATAATGTCTTCTAGGTTCATCTATGTCACAAGTGACAGAATTTTTTTCAAAAGCTAGATAATGTTTGATTGTGTATGTATATCACATTTTTAAAATCTATTCATCTGATGATAGACACCTAAGTTTTCTTCCATAACATAGCTGCAATGAACATAGCAGTGTCAGTCATCTATAATCACCTTTGTGGTTTTTGAAATATCCATGCACCACCTGTACTATTATTTACTTTTTACCAATCAAGTTGCTTTGATTTTTAATAAGCAGATTTGTTTGAAAAGACATATTTATTACTGCTGTATCCAGAAAGCCAGTGTCATTCTTCACAAATAGAATGCAGATACCTCTTTGGCATACTGATTTCAGTTCCTTTGGATAAATACTCAGAAATGAGATTGCTGGATCCTATGATAATTCTATATTTAATTTTCTCAGCTGGCACTCTACTGCCTCTTAAAATCCAAGTGAAATCTACTCATGGTTCTCTAGGAAAATTGCTGTCCAGATTTCTGTGTAACCCAGCAAACAGCCAATCCTGTGATCACCTCTGGCTCCAACTTTGCCACCACTGTCATCTCGTTTTCTGCTCTGTATCTTACAGCTTTCCTCTTCTCTATCCTGGTTTGCATCCAATAATATAACTTTTCTTAATTCTGTCCCCAAACAGCATACTTGTTTGTATCAAAACACGTAGAAGAAGAAATTATTGGCACTAGAATAACAAATCATTGTATGTAGTAGAATGGAGTATTTCTAAGAGACCTTCAGCATTCTGTGTGTTTATTTTCCTTTTCTGTCCTCTCTCCTCCACCAAATCCCTATTCATGATGAATGCAGACACATCATTTTGGTTCTCTCAAAGATGTCTTGTCTCCTGATACACCATATCCCCTGGAGTTCAATGGCCCATTTTCGAAACCATATTTCCCAGCATCAGTCATCTATAATCACCTTTGTGGTTTTTGAAATATCCATGCACCACCTGCACTATTATCTACTTTTTACCAACCTAGTTGCTTTGATTTTTAATAAGCAGATTTGTTTGAAAAGACACATTTATTACTGCTGTATCTAGAATGTCAGTGTCATTCTTCACAAATAGAAGAAAACTTTACAAAGCAGTGTATAGTTATGAAAAGTAAAAGGTATTTGTTTGTATGACACCTAAGATTATCACCCATACAGCCAATGACACCTATTGGTAGTATCTCTTCTGCTTACCTCTAAGGATTACTACTAACATTTAATGAAATGACAGAAGTGAAAGTGCCTTGGAAAAGAATGGGATTTTGTTTAGAATAGTTTCTCTCCTCTCTCTATATATCTCTCTCCACCACCCTCCCACCACTCCCCGCCCCACCTTCCCACCCTCCATACCAGCATGCCTGTTTCTTCCTCTAAATGACAATACATTCAAAGGTCTGTACTACTGAACCTAATTCTCTTCAGTTCTGAGCTGAAGAAAGCTGAAAAAAAAATGCAGATTGCAGCTGTGACTCCAAAGACCTTGCTTAGAGTAAAACAATTCAATGGAAAAATGACAGTATTTATCATCAACCCTGAAGTCACTCTCCTTAATTCCAGTTGTGTAAGTTCTTGCAAATTGAAGTCAGTAGGATAAAAACTCAGGTAGACTCAGAGCTTATGTCTGTGGGAGGTCTTTAAAAAAAAATGTTCTCACTTCAAACTCCATGTATAAACAGGAGCAATATAAACCTTTAGCCAGGGGCTCTGCCCCATTAGCTTGTAAATTCGACCTTTGTATTTTACATAGGTTGCAAATTTTATAATCTAACTTTCTGATTAAGCTATCACAATGAATAAAAGGGCTTATTATGGGCTCTGTCCAAAGGACTATAGTGGGTTTAATGGTTTGCATTAACCACTCTTAACAAGGGTCCTGGGGCCTCGCTCCATGGAAATCACAGTCCTTTACTCTAATGAAGAGTCATACAAGTGGATCAAAAGGGAGCTATAAATGCAACTGTTTCTGGAAGGGCACAGGTTCACCTAATTTACCACCAAAACCAATACCTGCAGCCCCTTTTGCTGATGACCTGGCACAGCGAGCCTCTGGCCCAACTCCCTCAGATCTCTGGAAGACCAGTGCCAGCCTGGCCTTTTTTGTTACCGTGTGCCAAGACTTAATAAGTACAAGGCTAGAATGTACTTTCCCATGTGACAGGGCAAATTGTGTTCACTTGCTGTTGAATAAAAAGAAACTGGTTCACATTCCTCTTTTCCCTTCCCCTTCCTTTACCTTTTTCCTCTACCACTATGGGGTAGGCATTTGGTTTCCTGAATGACTGAAAATATTCCTGGAGTCAGAGCTGGGTAATAGTACATATCCAGTTCCCTTTTGTGTGTCCTCTTGGGCAAAATGCTTAACTTTTCTGAGCATGGGTGTTTTTATTTATGAAATGGGAGACACGTGGTACCTACAACTCATTTTGTTTATAAAGTTCCAGAAGCTGGGAAGGGTTTCAATAAATAAGAGTTCTTCTGCCCCTGTACTGGGGTGCCCCTTTCACTGTACCCCTCCAGACCTCTTAGATGTTACTTCCAAATGTTTAACCAAAACTAATAAACATTTGATACTGGACATAAATTTGGAATGTCAATACCTAAGTAAGAGTTTCTGGTGTCAAATTCATTTACAGTCCAAGTTAAAATTCCTCATTTTGGGGAGTGTAAAAGGATTTTTATAAAACTTTATGACTAAGTAGAGAGCAAGTGAGTTGTTTCTTGGTTTCCTTGAATAATGAATTCACCAAACTGACCTTTGTCTTAATCACACTGGTGTCCACAATGTGACATAGATATGTATTATCTGCCATTCAGGGCTTCCTCAGATGAATCCTCAAATATTGATTCTGGAAACACACACACACACACACACACACATACACACACACACAACATGCCTTGATCACACACACACACACACACACACAACTGATTCACATCTTCCCACATATTTGTAACACATCCTGAGGATTTGGCCTTTACTGGATACTCCCCTTTTGCACTTGCACAATATTTATGTCACTCATTAATACTAAGAAGCACAAACAGTCCGTAGGAAATCTCTTTAGAGATTATTGATTAAAGGGTTTTGGCACTGTCTTCCCTGCAGCACAAAAGATGGGAAAGTGAATATTTGCCCAAAGGCAAAGCCCAAGACGATGAGAAGCAGAGCAGCCTAAGCTATTTCTTGCTATACACATCCACCAAGCCAAGAGGTTGCTTCTGCCTCCCGCTGGGCTGTGTTGTTTTCTGGGCAGGGAAGTTCAATAACCCCCAATATAACAACCTGTGTCAAGTTGGTGAAACATTTTCTGGAGTAAGATACAATGGGATATGGCAGTGCTTAGAATAAAATTCACATACTTTTGACTTTAGGCTTTTTTTATTTTTCATTTACTGATGCACATTTGAGCTGGTCACTAAGTAGGCTGTGAGGGAAGACACAGCCTCAGTCTTCAAGAAAATATCATCAGACACTGAGATGAAAGATGAAAAAGAAACCCATTAAAATACTCAAAAATCCTAATTTTGATGGTATGCAATTATATTACCAATAGTGTAATTAAAGTCTTTTGCTTCACTTATTTCATATTCAACACTTTCTAAGCACTTTAAAGATGTTACATCATTATTCCTCTGAGGTAGGTACTACTGTTAGTTTATTTTAACAGTGGGGAAAACTGAAGTAGAAAGAGACTAATTAATCTGCCCTAAATCAATAGCTAGTGCATGACCAAGCTAGCATTTGAACACACATAGTCTGACCCTAAACTTGTGCTCTTGATCATTCTTTTCCACCTCTAAATCTTTTACAGAATTCATTAGTGGGTTATTTAATCTATTTTACCATGCTACTTACCTTGCTTCTTTTCCTTTCAAAAACACAAAGTAATTCCACTCTAATGTACTAGTTCAGCAATCTGGCATCTCAATCTATCCTATGCTATCAAAGATGCATCATTCTCTTCTGTTTCTCTCTCATCTAGTTTTAACTGTAGTAAATATGCAAACTTAGTAAGGAGTCAGTTTGAGGACAGCCCACATCTAGCACTGGTATTCTTTTTTTTTTTTTTTTTGGTCATAAGCATCACTTATTCTCATTACCATTTGTCAGATAATGAGTCCATTACAGAAAATCAAATCTAATCTGACATGTATACTATAATAGACCAATTAGTTCATATTTTTTACTTGTGTAATAAGAAATGTTTATCTCTCTGAAAGCCTTATGTAGGGCTGATAAAAAATGCATTATGACCTCCTTACTATTATTCTATTTTTTTCTTAAACATTTTATGAAAATGGTTCTAGGTGAATTCATTATTCCAAGGAAACAACTCACTTGTTCTCCACTTATATATGAATTTTTACAAAAATACTTTTACGCCCCCCAATGAAGAATTTTAACTTGGAATGTAAGTAGACTTGACACCAGAAACTCTTAAAATAGCTTGTAACTTACTACTTGGATATTAGCATTCCACATTTATATCCAATATCAAGATTTAGCTATTGCCTCGTTTATAGCATTTGACAATAGCATTGTGCTTTATTAGGTTATGTTATATTGTGTTACTGAGTTATGCCAGGAAACACAATAATATCATGTATACCATAACTGATTTTCTAGCATCTAGAAAATTATGGTGGGAAATAAAACTGGTTTAAGTAGAGATTTTTTTTTGTGTGTGCTACTTAATAAAGGCCTGGGACAATTAATTACTGCATCACTAAAACAAAACCACCTAAGAAATAGGAGATACTAACACAATTTCGTAATTCCATGAGTGGTCCTCTGCAAAGGGGAGAAGTATGAAGGGACAGGAATTCAGAGTAATCTCATTCTAATGTCTTAAGAGTCTTAAAGAATATTTTAATTCTAAAAAGGTCCATGTATTATATCTGGCAGTTCTGTGAGATTCATGCAGAACTAGGGATTTTTCTCTTAGTGCCTTTTACCATTTCCCTTCTGCTAGGCAAGGTATCAGCATTTTCTTGCCCAGCAAAGTGTTTTTGCCGTAGGCCAAAACAAAGTAAGTACCTTCAACGTGGGAACTGCATCATGAAGGTGAGCAAGTGCTCCAAAGTCTTGTTTACTCCAGTACAAGCTTTCAACGCTGAAACTTCTTCAGAAGGATTCTCAAAGGGAGAAGAGAGTATTTGGTTGGTGGGTAGCAGAGAGCAGGGTAGAAGAAATCTGAGTTTAAAATCAGACCTAATGTCCTCAATGTGACAAATGAAATTGCTTTTGCGGTGTGGAAGGAGGAAAAATGAGCAAGCAATATCTCTGGTTTGGGGAAAGATTATAGGGTCTGTGTCTGGGTGACAGTCTAGATAGAAAGGCATTAGTCTGGTGGTTAAGCAGATGCACACTAGAGCCACAGTATTTGGATATGTGTGTGTGTATGTGTGTGTGTGTGTGTGTTTACTTATAACATGTGTGAACTCACAGAGATCAATTCACTTCTGAGTGTGACTGTGGGAGCCAGAGGGAGCTGAACTTCTTTTTAGGGGAAAGTGGGAGGATGTTTGTTTCCCTCCTGCTCCTGAAAGAGAGATCTGTAATGGACAGATCAAAGAAAAGAGAGAAAGAGCAGACACAAGCAACTAAGAGGATTGCCCTTAGAAGTTACAGATCTAATATTTGATTTTAAGGTACTTGAGCCACATCTCACCACATCAGTAAGACTGAAACAGGCTCAAAATATGGGAATGGTGATGCTTTATACTCGTGTGTGCATGTGTGCGTGGGGAGTTGCATATCTATGCATGTAGCTCAAAAAGAAAGGACTGTTGTTCCATGTTTGCATGAAAATATGGAGGAAGACATGAGAGTGGAGATAAATCAAGAAACACACAGAGAGGAACAAAGATTCAGAGGAGTCAGGACATCATAAATGGAGTTATTTCTAAAACCTAAAAATTTCTGACAGAGAGGAAGAACCCCTACCTATTCCTCAGTAATTTGCACAACTCTTTAGAAAGGCATTGGGCTTTTGTTTGTTTTTTCAAACATAGATTATCAGTTCATGCCAATTTTATAAATTGTAAGTGGCAAGGAGACCCCAGGTAACGCATGGAAAGTAGAACAGCACAGTGTTTGACTGTGAGCCCTGGAACTGGACTCTCTTTTTCTATCCTATCTGGACACACAGCCACTGAGTGGGCTTTGGTAAGTGATCAGTTGCCTGTGAACCTTCCTTGCTAAGTAAACATGACAATGACGCATGCATTACAGGGTGATTGCGAGAATTCAATGACAGTACTCATCAGAACCATCTTGCACATACTAGCTATTCTTAATATACGAAAAAAAAAAAAAAAGAAAGAAGGTTTAGACCATTAAATATATGAAAAAAGAAATGAAAAGGAAGATTTAGAACATTAAAGTAAAATAATTCATATGCAGTAAATGACGAACGAAACAACTAATATCATTATTCAGATTTTTTAAAACTCATCTAAGAATTATGCCTTTCCTCAAGCATGCACATTTTTCTGGTGAATATTTTTCCTATTTTTGACTTTTTTCAGGTGCTTTCCTCTTGGTCCTGGTCAATGAAACCTGGTCACTCAAAGCCTTTCTCTAAGCTTATGAGGCTTGGCAAACCAGTGGCCTCCTTCTGTGTCAGGGGCTGGCACTGCCAAGTGCAGTCTCTTATTGTGATACTCAGGATTTGGCAGCAAATGCACAGTTTTCTTGTTTTAATTAGGCTGAGATTCATTCCTACACATGGCAGCTGCAAAGATGTATTTTCTTTACAATTAGATGTTGCAATACTTAGCATTGCCTAGGCCTTATTTTTAAGTACATTTTGGTGGCCCTTGTCCTTCCTTTACACCTTGGTTGCTCCAGGAGAGAGCATATGGCCCAGTAATTCTTTAAAGCTCATTTTATGGGCCATTCTCAAGCACTTCCTGCTGGCCTTTGGAACAGAGCCTTGTTTGCAACTGTATTTTTGCTTATGCTTCTGCCAAATGCTTCCTCCAAAACCAGCAATAAAACCACAGGCTCCGATAAGCCATGGTCATCAGAATGGCTTAATGAGAGCAACCTCAACAATCAGGGTCTTTAACAGCAACCAGCACTGCAGGACTTGTACCCTGTGTACAAGGGCAGCCTGGGCAGGTCACCTTTGTGGTTTCTTGGGATATCTCAAATATTATACAATTTGAGACCATCTCAGGGAACGATCTCACACTAAGCTATTTTCTTGTAAGCAAAAATGCATAGTACAAAAATAGAAACTGGTAGTTCTCTCTGCCCTCTCCTTATAGACAAATAAATCTACAGTTCTTAAAGGTCTCACAGAGCAAAGAAAATATCCACTGGATGTTCCTATGGCTACCTAATTCAGTGGACCTTGCCTCAGAAAATGATCTGAATTAAATCATGTTTCCAGCTAGCAGAAAGGTATTTGAAATGCAGATTGGATATGTACAATAGATCTTGTTCAAAGCATATTCATGGAAGATGGCACCTAGTTTAAATAAGGCAAAATTATATCTTGTCTATGATCGAAGTGCTGCTAAGCAATTTTAAAATCTGAATTATTAATTAAAACCTGTGAATTAGTAACAGTTTTGAACGACTGTTTTGATAGCTAATAGGACTTGTGTGACTTTTGAGAGGAGTTGATTTCCTTTCATGTCAGCTAATAGAAACCCCATTGTAATCATAAAAGGCACAGGGAAATTATGTCACAAGCAGATGCTATTTAAGTGGAAGTGAACACAGAATATATTAAAGTATCAGTGTTCTTATCAACAGTGTGTTATGATGACTTCTGATTAACACTGAAAACATGATTGATGTTCTTGGGAGTGTGGAACCCTGACAATGTGACATTGAGATAATTCAATCCAAAGTGTGTTCATTTCATAGAATCATTCAATTTCTCATAACTCCTTTGTGATAGTGTTTGTTTTTGTGACCATTAAAATGTAATCACAATTTAGTATGACCTTTCAAAAATAATAGCAAGAAAAAAGCCCTTAAGATTGTCATCTCTTATTATTACTATAAATAGAAATGATAAGTTCAATATGTTGATATTTGGTTTTAAAATACTGTTTGTGCTGAAAAGAAAAAAAACAAAGAGTCCCGTTACAAAGTGGGCAAAAGATATGAATAGACGCATCTCAAAAGAAGACTTACAAGTTGCCAACAGGTACATGCAAAAATGCTTAGCCTCATTAATCATCAAAGAAATGCAAACTAAAACTATACTGAGATACCACCTAACTCCAGTCAAAATAGCATCATCAATAACTAAAAAACCAAAAGATGCTGGAGAGGATACGATGAAAAGGGAACACTTCTGCACTGTTGGTGGGAGTGTTAGCTAGTATAGCCTCTGTGGAGAACAATGTGGCTATTCCTAAAAGGTGTAAAAATCGACCTCCCATACAAACCTGCAATCCCCTACTTGGAATATACCCAGAGGAACTCAAATCATTCTATGAAAAAGATACCTGCACATGCATGTTTATTGCAGCATCATTCATAATAGCAAAAACAGGGAACCAACCATGCTGCCCATTGAAAGGGGACTGGATTAAAAAGTGTGGTATATCTACACAATGGAATATTATGCAGTCATCAAGAAGGACAAAATTATGAACTTTGCAACAACTTAGATAGACTTAGAGGCTATAATACTGAGTGATCTAACACAGAAAAAAAGAACCGAGTATCACATGTTCTCACTCATAAGTAGACCCTCAACAACTGTCATAATACTATAAGAAAGGGATTGGCAGTAGTGGGAAACTGCCAGGTGGGGGGGAGGGCATACCTTATCAACAAGTGTACTTGCATAATGAACATCTGTATACCTAACCCTGAATTGTACACCACATCTTTAAAATTAAAAAAAATTTGTTTGTTAGGCTGATTTTTACTGAAGAGTCACATTTAAACTGATGCAAACCCAAATCATAAATAACTCGCAAGTCAAGGGAATAGTTCACATCAACAATGATGCCATATTTAGGCTGGTTTAGTTTTTCCATAACTAAAGAAGATGGGGAACATATTTGATCAAAAATCACCTATGAGAAACACACCAGGCATACCTGGTCTTAAATTAGTATACAACTAATGACTACTGACTGAGAGCAAGTGGATTAAAGAAAGAGGTGTCACTGGGAATCAGTAGACTCTATCTTAGTCAAATGCTTTTATTATTACAAGTAGAGAATATATGAGTTGCTAAATTTAAGAGTACTTTACATGGATGGAAACTAGCAAGCACAAAAAGAACATTGATATGGGTAATAAGTTGGAAGAGAGAGTCTGTGGATGCTTCAAATGCAATCATCCATTTAAAAATTTTATTGAAGGCTGGGCTCGGTAGCTCAGCCTGTAATCCCAGCACTTTGGGAGGCTGAGGTGAGTGGATTGCCTGAGTTCGCGGGTTTGAGACCCGCCTGGGCAACTTGGCGAGAACTCATCTCTACAATAAATCAAAAGCTAGCCGGGCATGGTGGCACGCACCTGTAGTTCCAGCTACTTGGAAGGCTGAGGCGGAAGGATCGCCGGAGCCCAGCAGGTTGAGGCTGTGGTAGCCAGAAGCGGCCACTGCACTCCAGTCTGGGTGACAGAGTGAGACTCCAATTCAAAATATATATATATATATATAGAAACTAGAATGTGCTTTTTAACTTGTATTTTTAGATTAGTGTATCTTTGTATCAGTCAGAGGAAAATATAATAGTTAGCCCTAATCACTTGGAATGCCATAATCGTAGTAATTATCACTATTCAGTAGCTATTCTATATCATACTGTAGTCCACATACTTTTAACTCATTAGTTTATTTAATCCCCTTAACAATCCTGCTAAATAGGTTTGTTTATTGTATCTTCTACCTCCCTAAATGACCTACCCAACACTCTCTCATCAGTTTCATTGAGAAATTTAAAACCACTGCCAAAAAATTTTTCATCTTACTAGTAAAAAGTCTGCAGTACACCTTATAGCACATACATATTTGTCTTGATCCCTTTTTTCTTACATAAGTCAATCCTTCCACATGGGCTCTGATTACCACCCTTTGGGCTTTACAAAGATTTTAATATATGTCTTGAGTTATCAATCTCTTTACTTGATATTTTAATTCAGTTTAGTATCCTTGCCCTCCAAACCCTCTGGTGTTCTTCCTAAACCTCACCTCCCATTTGTAGCCAACTCTTTGGAGCTTGCACGCGTGGGGTCTCCACTGTCTTATCTATTTATTATATACTCTTTAATATTGATTTCCTCCCCAAACTCCACTGAAACTTTTCTTGTCAAGATTATATATAATCAATAGCATCTTTTTTGTCCACATTTTACCCTACTTCTAGTTACTTCTTTCTACATTCTCTCTCTCTCTCTCTCTCTCTCTCTCTCTCTCTCCTTTCTCTCTCTGTCATTGCTATGGTTTCCTATCTCTAAATTAATATTAATTTTTTTTAGATTAGATTCTAGACAACGGTCTACCAAGTCGCTTATGCAAAAAATTTGAGAGTAATTTCATGGGATGACTATGACTCTAAATATTCCTTTGACTTTAAAGACTGTATATATAATGATAAACCCCATTCTTATAAACCTGAGTTCAGGGCTCATATATTTTATAATCCTTATGACATTGTCATTTTGATAGTTCATGGATAATACACATTTAGGATATCCAAAATAGAATTCCTGAATTCTTCTAAGCAATACCAGTGATGTATTTCAATTAAGCCATGATAAGTGTGTGTAAAAATAAATAAATAAATAAGCAAAGCTGAAATAAAAAACAAACAACAAAAAAACTTTCACAATACATAATCTTTAAGAGATTTTAAGAGATAAAAAGATGTAAAAGTAAAGATTTAATAACTTCAACTTCAACATCTCCCACCCACTCCTATAACACAACCAATGTAAATATTATTTTAAAAAATTCATTCTATAATTTTCTATGCCAATTTAACATGATGCTCATATGTAGGTTTCTACTTTTTTCTATAATGGGATAATTTCACATCAATATTTAGTGACTTTTTTTCTAATACTTTTTCTAATACTGAAACTTTTCTTGTCAAGATTATATATAATCAATAGCATCTTTTTTGTCCACATTTTACCCTGCTTCTAGTATGGCATTAAGAAATTTCAAAGTCAATATGTTTAGATTTAATGTATTCTTTCTAATCATTGATAATAAGACATTCTATGCATATTACAGACATTATTCAACAATCTGTATTTATGTATTGTTAGGTTACTTCTAGGTATTTTCTTTGTATTTTTAAATATAATCTAAATGTATTATAATAACTCAAAATGTTCTGTTTATCACTACAGTCTCATCGAAATCTTACCTAGTATGCATCAGCAATACTGGTTTATTTTCAATACTATGAGGCTTCACTGCATTCTACAAATTTAGAATTTTAGTATTGTTTTCTATTTCTGGAAGGAATGCTTTCTCTGTTCCATATCACCATTGCATGGCTCTCTTTTCATCCATCAGATCTGAACTCTTTATAGGGTGTCTTAGGATAAAAATTAAACTGCTATAATACAGACTCTAAAACAAATATATCAAACAAGATGGAGATTTACTTGCCTCTAATACAATTATTTAGAGTTGGTGTTCCAGATCAGTCTTGGTTCTGATCCACATAATCATTCAAATACCCAAGATAATGGTGGTGGCTTTTTTGTGTCCAACAAGTGGCTTCTACGATCTTTTATATCATTGGCAATTTAGTCGGTAGCTGGGGGAGGGTGGATGGGGAACATCAAAACTGTGGTGATTTCCTTTCAAACATAGTAAGTGGAGGCTTCACTTATCATTTCTACTTGTTATATTTTGCTGCAGAGAAATCTGGGAAATATATCTTCTGGTAAGACAAATATGTTTGATCTACATGTCTACTGTTATGTAGATGTGATACTACATCATGGTATAAAATTGAGAGTTTCTACTTTAAAACACTTATCAATATTTTTAATGATATATTTGTTTTCCAAAACCATCTTCTAGTCTTCATATTAGATAGCAAGCAAAATAAGAGTAGGAGATAAGCCCATTTATTTACAAATATATTTTCTGCTCTTAGTACCATCCTTACTTTTTCAGTAGGTGCTCAAGTCATTGAATAACTGACTGACTGAATGAAATGATTTTACAGGAAGAAAACTGAGACCCTGAGAAGTTAAATAATGTATCCATTCCAGGAGACTGGACAACCCATATCTGGGAATGTTGAAAGATTTATACCTCAAATGGATGGTTTAACAATAAAGCTACTGAGTTCTCTTTTAACTCAGATTTTCTATGATTCTTTGAAGTAGGAAATCATCACATTCCAAATAAGATTATTAAGCAATTTTGTGAAGGAATAAACCAAGAGAAAATAGAAAATATACTTTCTGTCTCTTCAGTTCTGTCATATCGAACTCTTTTCTTCACATTGTCACATACTAAATTCCTATAGACTCCAACTTCTCTTTTAAAATGGCAGTCATTAATCTAAGATACTAGAAGACTGCAGCAAACTTGCAACATACTTTTTTTTAAAATCACAGGTTTCCTGGACAGGAAAAGAAATATGTGCTAGGCTTAAATATGTGTTGTACTATAGACTGGAAAAATAAAAGTAAATAGATTATGAGTGATGTTAACAAATCCCGTACCCTAATTATGTTAAAAAGAAAAAAGAAGAAAAGCAGTATTTTGAGAGCAAATAATCACTGCAAATAAGTTGATTATCAACTAAATCTTCTGGTCAGCCAAGTATGAGTGTCCATTGTCCTTAATAATAATAATATCCTTAAGATTATTCTTTAAAATATTTCTTCTGTGAAGTAACTAATTCTAATCCTTCTTTTCTTATTTTCCAAGATATTAAAGATTTTGAAACCAAAACAAGAAGTACGGTTTCTGTTCGAGAAGGTCAAGGTGTGGTGCTTCTCTGTGGCCCGCCACCACATTTTGGAGGTATGCTGGGGGTAATTTGGAGGTATGCTGGGGGTTACATAAGTGATATGGCCACTCAGATGCTGAAGTAGGCACATCAGGTCTTGGATCCAATGGTAACCTTTCATCAAATCAAAATAATCATGAAAGTTCTTCAAGGCCACCTGTTGTATGCAAGCAGTTCTATTTCTAAATATTTTATTTTCTAAAAAGTGTATTCAAACAGCCACTTAAAAAATATGTTCTTGAGGAGATGCAGCATGATATTGGGCCTAGCATGAGTATGGGGGCTATGAGTGAAATTGACTGCTGCTGTAATATGCATACTTCATGATAAGGGACAATTTTTTAACCCTCTTTGAAGCTCGTTTTTCTCATCTGTAAAATACAGACTCTAACTGATATTAAAATTCAGTGCTGCTGTAAATGTTGAGTAAGCTAATGGGTACAAATTGATTGGTACAATGGCTAATACTTTGCTCAGAAAAGAAAGTTCACATTGTTTTTCATTTTTATCTTTGGGTTATATGGAGAACCAACCAACACTCCTCTTGACAACTTCACATTAACTACTGGATGCGAGAGTTACTCTATTAATTGGAAGTAAATTTTGGATAGGACCAAATCAGAATAACTCCTAGTAATAATGAATGTCAAGCAATACATTTTAACTTTTACCTTGAAGGTATCTGGATTAGTCAGTGAATTAGTCCATTGCCAGGGACCCAAACCACCTATTGATACTGATTCTTGTCCCCTTGGGATCAAAGTTTCCCAAATTTCAGATAATTTGGCAAATTCAGTCATGATTCTCAACTAATAGTGAACCAGAGGGTATTATGAAAACATCTGTAGAGTTATTTCATTCAACCCAATATCAAACTGACTACAATATTATAAACGTAATTGTAACAGCAAGGACTTACACAGTACAGATTTAAAAACTTTGCATGTATTAACTTATTTAATCCTCACAATTATGAGGGATATACTAATACATTATTGTTTTAAAGGCCCAATACATTGTAGAGAAGTAAAAAAAGGTTAAGTTACTAGTCCAAGGTCACACCTTGCAGGCAATGGAGCTAAGATCCAAATACAGGCAATCTGACTCCCAGATTCTCAGCTCTTAAATTTATCACCACTGCCTCTGTTAGATTTTACTTCCACTCTGGAATGGGAAAATTTTGAAAATAGATAGGACAAATGTTTGAAAGTAAAATGTGAACAACTTTTCTCTAAAATTAAACCAAATCGTATTTATTAGCCCTGAAAAACTTGAAAACATTTTTCTATAATTTTTTTATTTTTACATAACCTTGTAAATTATGATTACAACAAGAAAAGAAAATTAATTTGATGCTAACAATATTTTATTTAGTATTACTAAAGAGTTCTATGGCATTCTGCTTACCTGAAATGATAGAGGAGAGTAATCGTGCTTTCAGTGCTATCTTGAGATAAAATAATATTTTTGCAGAACACGCAAAAATTGCTCAGGTTTTTTGCTGGTGCTTACTTTTTTTTTTTTTACCATATGGGAAATTATTTTTCATTACCATAATCTAAGATGGTAAGAAATGCAAAAAAAAAAAAAGAAGTAAGAAATGCAAAATCGTATCTGTATATCAATCCATGTCATTTTATGCTCTGATATTGTTCAAAGATTTTTGACACTACTGAAGTCTTTTTCAACTTTGTTTAATCAGGGGTAGCAGAAAAATAAAATATTTGTAAAAGAATCAGCTACATACGTAAAAATATATGTATTTTTAAAAAAGCAGATAGGAGAAGGTTTGCCTTGTTACTTTGTCACCTACCAATGTTAAAGGACATGTTGGTCTTTTAAAGCACATAAGGATTTCATTATAATAGTGACCCTGGGATTAATGCCATAAAATTAAGCAAAAGATATTCAAAAAATGCGTTAAATTAAGATTTTTTTTTTGTAACTGACTAATCTTGTTGCATAGTACTAATAGCAAACTTGTGTGATACCAAATTTTACAATACCATAAATAACATCTTAGCATGATGCTAATATTTGTTGGTTGAATTCATTTTCTCATAGTTATAGGACTCTATGTATTTGGTGTTTGTTTAGGGCCACTCTCAACTTGTAGATTGCCAGCATTTCCTGCCACATGGTCCCTTCCATTAGCAAAGCTAGCAAAAGAGAAAACTCTCTCATATCAAGTTCCTCTAATTTTTCAAAATTCTTTAGCCAGGAAGAGACCCATCTCTTATAAGGGCTAACCTGATTAGATCATTCCACAAAAGATAAAATCACTTTCTTCAAGTCAACTATGCTATATGGTCTAAGTCTTACCTTGACAGTGATATCTCATTCTGTTCACATGTCCCACCCACACTCAGATGGAGGAAATTATACAAGGAAATTAGTCTTTGAAGGTCGTATTAGAATTTTGCCAGCTACAATATGCTTTCCAAAGTTTTTGTCTTATATTTCCAATATCTCCAAAGGCTCTCTATTTTCTTCCACACTTGACTGTTACAAATAAATACCCTAGATATGTATTAAAGGGTTGGAGAAGGTTAACAGGGCACAGAGTAAGGCAAATGTTGGCATGACCAAATTAGTTTTAAGTATCCTGTGTAAATACTCATGCAACTTCTCAAAATTAATAAATAAATAAAGTACTACAGACTTCATTGAGACAGAAGACCATAAAGGCTGAAATTCTTATATCAATTTTAGAAAATTTCATCCTGTTGACTTTTTCTGCATAACCAGCTAGCAGCAATGAGTCTCATAAGTTGTTCTGCAACAAAGAAGAAATCATATTAAACTTGTTATTATCAGAACATCCTGATTTTTTTCTCCTTTCTTTCCAGCGTATTCACAAAAAATCTTCAAAACATTTCTTAGCAAGGCAAGCCTGTCAAATACATTTTAGTGTGCTTAATAAAGAAACCTTACAGGAGAGAAAGAAAAATCACCAGCATGGCTAAATTGTGTAAATTTACCTAGCAAAGAATGGCTGCAGGTCTTAAAAACAAACAAAAAAGTGTCTAGATGGATTTCCCATATAAATGACTGGTCACAACCCAATTAGAATAATCACCATAAATCAAATGAACAAGTACCATTATATAGTCCTTTCTTCTGAATAAACAAAAAGATATCTGAATCCAGCATAAGATTTTCTTTTTTGGTACTTTCTACCCAATTTTTTTTTTTTTTTGAGTTGGAGTCTCACTCTGTCACCCAGGCTGGAGTGCAGTGGCACGCTCACAGCCACCACAGCCTCGACCTGCTGGGCTTAGGCAATCTTTCCTCCTTAGCCTTCCAAGTAGCTATAACTACAGGTGCGCACTGGCTTGTTTTATTTATTTTAGAGACAAGGTTTCACCAAGTTGCCCAGGCTGGTCTCAGATCCCCGGACTCAGGCAATCCTCTCGCCTCAGCCTCCCAAAGTGCTGGGATTACAGGCTGAGCCACCTTGCTAAGCCCCCAATTTTTAAGTTAACTGCAAATGTAGATGTCTTACCCCTCTAGGAAGGGAGGGTTTATGAGGAAAGGTTAATTTAGAAGAGAAGGCACTGCAGTGAAAAGAAAAGGGATCTAGGCAATAATGCTAGAAAACCATCTTAGGCATGATATTTTGTCACTTCAACATTTGGCAGCAGAATAAGAGCCATTCTCTGTAATCTGAGGGGAGAAGTACATTCCCTCCTTTAGTCCTATTGCCTAATCGGAGATCAAATAAAAACAAAAATATTTTGTTTCTTCCACTCTGTCCATGGAGAGTTCTAAGGTCATCCCTCTACAAACAGGTTCGTGTGACAGAAAGAGACAATACAATGTTTATTTTAGTTACTTATTTTTGAGAGGAGAGTGTCATAGAGCCTTTTGCTGAACTTTGAACTGTATTCAGAGAGGTCTTTCCACCATGGGTTCTCACTCACCTCGAGGGTGAATTTTTTATAAGAGCCTTAGTCACTTGTAACAAAGAGTCTGCATAAACAATTTGCAGCAGGGCAGATGGCAGAATTTCCTTTAAATTTTAGAAGAAACATAAAACCCTTGAAACCAAAGCTACAGAATGAATATGAAAAGAAACAGTCAATAGATCTTCATGGGCTCAGTGAGTTAACCCAGCCTCATATGAAATTTCATTTTAAAATGACAGAATAAGGAAACGATACATGTTGCTTAAAATAATTAAAACCACCTTCACTGTGAAATAGCAGTTTCACCATATCCAAAGTGTATTCTTTCCCTTTATTGTCTGGACATGAAACTCTCAATCCTGGGCTCATAAAACTTGTTTTAGAGGAAATGTTCCATTCTTTCCTTAGATCCAACATCTAGGTTGGTAGAATGATTGAATTTGTGCCAGTGGTTTGGATCATCTATGTCTGTAACAGGAAGATAGTACTGTTGTCTGAGCCCAGTGTTTGTATTTGCGTCAATGAAGATGTTGACAATACAACTTGAATTGAAAATCATTCCAACCAAAGGCTCAAAATTCTGTTATAGAATGAAAAGAAAAATTATGTAGAGAAAAAGTGCTAAATTTTTAAATCTCTTTCCTCCCAGTCAGTGTGTTTGTTGCTTCTGAAGCAAATGAAAGTGCTGTTTTCTCAGTGGGTGGGTCAAATTGAAAAGGAATATGTTACTCTGGGGTTTCTTGAATGTGTAAAAGTCAGACAGACCCAATAGTTGCTTGCTGGCATAATAGTAATAATAATGATAATAACCATCATTTTTGAACTTGTACTGTATGAATTCACTCAGGAAATCTTTCTTGTGTGCTTACTAAGTGCCACTCATTTTTCTGCATTTTAGAGATACATTGAAGAAGAGTGGCAAAGCCTTTAGCCTCATGAATCTTGTAATAAACAAATAAATATGACAGGTGGTAATAAAAGCTAGGCAAAATATAAAAGGGGACAAAAATATTAGATGTTGCTATCATATATTCTGAGGTGAAAGACAGCTTCATTGTCATTTGAGAAGAGAACTAAAGAAGTGAGAAAGTGAGACATATTGCATAAAGTCAGTTCAGGTGGAGGAAATGGCATGTGCAAATGATCTGTGGCGGAATCGTATCTAATATTAGAAGAACAGCAGTGAGTTAGTTCAGTGTGAGTAAAGAAAAATGAGGAAGCAGAAGAGTAGATGAGGATGTAAAACCCTACTTCTAGACATTTTAGGATTTTTGCCCTGAGATTAAAAGTCACTGGATAGCATTGAAAAAAGTGGCATATTTTTTCTGACTTTCATGTTTAAAAATTTAATCTGGAGAATAGACCACGAGGGTAAGAATATAAGTATTAATTCAAGTGAAAGATAATGATGACTTGGACCAGAAAGATTGCAGTGGACAAGTGGATAAGTAACAATCTTCAGTATTTATTGAGAAGGTAAATTGAAAATGATTTTCTGAAATATTGGATATATGTTGTAAGAGAAGGAAAGGAGTAAAAGATAACTTCATTGGGCTGAGCAACTAGAAGAATGGAGTTTCATTTATTGGGATG
The DNA here is from genome assembly GCA_963574415.1 of Tarsius wallacei. Taxonomy (NCBI): domain Eukaryota; kingdom Metazoa; phylum Chordata; class Mammalia; order Primates; family Tarsiidae; genus Tarsius; species Tarsius wallacei. The sequence goes on from CAUYQG010172552.1 coordinate 33,466, forward strand.
GGGATAATAAAGGAGGAACAGATTTTCGGATGGGGGACATCAGGTATTTGTTTTAGAAGTTGTTAACTTTCAGATACCAATTAGATATAAGAGTGAAAATTTTGAGTAGGCAGCTGAATTACATGTCTAGGGCGATAGACCTAAAAACTAAATTTAGAAAAATCTAAATTTGGAATTCACCATATAAAAAGTAATATTTAATGTCACACGACTGAATAAGACTGAGTACCTACTATGCATTGGGCACTCAGCTCAGCATTTAAGATCCCTCAATAACTCATTTCAGGAAAGATGTCTTAATTTTACAAACTGAGAAGACATATTTTTGGAATTCAAGAGATCTTGTCTAAACACTACTGCATTTACTTCTACTGTCTAATTTTGTCTGGCATAATCTGGCCCAGAACAGACACTTAATAATTGTTATACAAAGAATACAAGGAGACTGCAAAAGTTCTTGTCTCTATTGGAGAATATGTAAACATGACACAGAGAAGTAGATTAAATTGTCTAAAATCAATCTACAGTGTAAAAACCAGCAAGCTCATGACTCTGCCCATTTTTCATAGTTGACCAAGTCAGCTCTCTAAAGAGTGTATTTATTTAGTTTTCATGCCTCACATCCCCACACTCCACTTTCGATTGGCATTAACTCCTAGTAAGACTGTTTACCTTGCTTTCCAGCCCATTCAAGCAGAACTCTCCTGTTACACAGCCTGTTACCATTTCTAGAAACTAAGAGGGTTTTACGTTTGCAGTGGGGAAGTGGAGGGTAATTCTTTGTTATGGGACTGTTCTATGCACTGTGAAGACATTTAGTAATATACCTGGCCTTTACTCACTAGATGCAAGTAGCACACCCTCCTTCAATTGCGAGAGGAAAAATGTCTCCAGACATTGTCAAATATTTTTTTTTTTTTTGAGTTGGAGTCTCACTCTGTCACCCAGACTGGAGTGCAGTGGCTGCTCCTGGCCACCGCAGCCTCGCCCTGCTGGGCTCCAGCGATCCTTCCACCTCAGCCTTCCAAGTAGCTGGAACTACAGGCGCACGCTACCATGCCCAGCTAATTTTTTGATTTATTGTAGAGATGAGGGCTCACCAAGTTGCCCAGGCAAGTCTCGAATCCGCGGGCTCAGGCAATCCACTCACCTCAGCCTCCCAAAACGTGGGATTACAGGCTGAGCCACCGAGCCCAGCTGTCAAATATTTTTTAGAGGGCAAAATTATCCTTGGTTATGAGCCGTTGGTACAACTCATCTCTTACTTGGACTGTTTTTAAACTCATCCATAGAAAGTGGGAATTGGGGGGATGAGAAGGAAGTCTAGTTGTATATGCATATTTGCATTTCATGACTTACTTGGTTTTCCTTAGAATTGAAGATTTTTCCAGCAATTCATTCGGAAGTTGACTGTTTGCCAGTGTATAATCAACCCTAAAGCTCTTTGGAACTTAGCAATAATAGGAACTCAAGGAGCCTTTGCTGAGTGGTCACTTGTAGGAATAAAGGCCACATTTCCACAACTTCAAATGGGAGGTGTTAAAATCAGAAGGGATCTAAAATAAAATCCAAGTTATCAAGCCGTAATTGTGAAGCAAATGAGAACTCAAATAGGAGTAGACTGGAAATGTGTCAGGCAGTTTTCTGGGTTGCATCATAAACTTGTTCTGCACTGATATCAATGACTTCAACCCAGAAAAGGAATTATTCTTCTCGAATTAGGTCTTTGCCACTGAACTAGCATAACCATGATTTACCACCCAAGAGCCAGTCACATTTAACCCTGGAGCACTACACACTCTTTGCAGTAAAGTACACACATTCCAGAATATTCCAAAGGGGGGATTTAGCCACTAAATCTGAGCCCTATACTTCAAATTCTTTATTTTACTCGTTTATTTTCTACCTCAAGAAACATACTACCAAGTTTGAGATTTGTTCTACTGTGCCAATAGAAGTTCTCAGTGTTGATATTTATCATTATTGTTCTCTTTCACACGAGATATTTCCCCTCTAATTAAAAAATTACATGCCATATAATGGGTATAATTGCATATATCTTTTTTGTTTGCATTTTAAATATTACAGCACAAGATATAGGTCTGTAAAAGATGTCAAAACATAATCACGCTCTAGGGAAAATAGGATTTGTTGTATGCTTGAGAGAGCAGCAGATAGAGTCTTCAATTACTTACTGCAGATCTGCTATTTCTAAGAATAATACAATTGTTAAGAATGGTGTCATTGTGAAACTACAGAAGATGCTGCAGAAAGGACCAATTATCATTCAGCTCCAATGCTACTGCTGAATTATCACAGGGAAAATGCATCATAACCATTAATAACTGATAAATGTCATAGATGGTGGAGAAAATATTTGAAAATTCAATGGTTTCAACCTAAATGGCTCATGAATTATACATTTAATTAAGAAAAGTCAAATGAGAAGGTTTTTACACTTCCAATTTGGAAAGTATTTTTTTCTATTATCATTAAAAAATATACAAATTAAGCACAGCAGTAGCTGATGATGGAACAAAATAGATAAAAGCCCCACTGCAGGCTGACTGGATGAATGGGTAGAAGAAAGTAGGGCAGGGTGAGAAATACTACCACAGAAAGGACTTGCAGCTTAACAGGTTCACCAATTCAGATGGGCACAAAAGGGTTTCTGGATTTTACTTCCAGAGCTGCTGCTAACTCACTTTCCCTCTGCTTCTTCACTCGTAAAAATGAAGAAGTTGGGCTGACAGATCTCACAAATCCCTGCCATCCCAAACATTATATAAATCTATAAACTGCAAAACATCCTCTTCTCCAGATTCTGACTCATCACCCAAGGGCAAATGTATACAAGGTAGCCGCCATTCAAGATCCAGATGCTTCCCTTCCTCACTGTGATTATGCAGAGGGGACTGAGTTTTATCATTTCTATCTAAAATTTTCAAAGTGTAGTTCCAGAACCCCCAGTATCATTATCACTTGGGAGTTTGTTAGCAATGCAAATTTCCTGGCTCCACCCCAGATCTACTGAATCAGAAAGTCTAAGGGTGGGACACAGCAGTTTGTGCTTTAACGATCCTCCAGGTAATTTTGATGCACAGTGAAGTTTTGGAACCCCTGCTTGAGAGAGGCTCATTTAAGGGAAAGAATTACTTCAAGATTTTATATCTGTTCTATTCCCTGCTTATATTAGCAATAAACACTTTGGAGTAATTTAAAAATTAAAAATCAACCTATCCTATGAGATTCTTGGGAAATTGGATACAGGACATGCAATGTTGATGGGGAAGAGAATGGGTAATGAGAAACATTTGTCGTAGAATGTGAATAGTGTTGTATATGCAGGAAACTTGGGAATTTGGAAGGAAGACAAGAGGATGGGGAGGAAGAGCCAAGGGGAAAAAAATGACACAGAAAAAGAGGATCAGTTGTAAATACATTAAAAAGTAGAAAGGTGATGTTAGGGAAAGAGCAAAGGTTTGGCATCTGAAGGATCTGGGTTCAAGTCCTACCCCTTCCACATGTTATCTATACCATTGTGGGAAATCGCCTTTATACTCTTAGCTCCTGCACCTTCTCTAGAGTGATCATATTAACAATACTCACTTAGCTCATAAAAGAATTATTGGAATGATAAATGAAAGTGCTTTTACATTTTTATTAATTCTTATGTAATCTTTCCTATTTCTGGACTATATTTTTCCAGCGGTTTCTAAATATTTCACTGCTGAAGAAGAATACACCACATGTAGGAACAGATCGGAAAGTTTTAGCAGCTGAAGTAAAAATGAATTCACCAAAGGAGAGAGGAAAATTACAGTCTCAAGTTCCAAGATTATAGGTTGAAGAATACAAAGATTTCTTGGTCACCAGCAGTAACCTGTAATTTCTGTTAAGTGAAAGGGGTGACATTGGATTTCAGAGAGCTAAAGCTTATTTTTCTCCCCAAATAGGCATTGAATAAGAATTCGTAAGCTGAGACATGGCCTTGGGAATTTGCTCAAGATTGTCTTTATCTTGCAAAAGGTTCAAAAGATGAGGAGTCAATGACAACAGGGGAATCTGAACTACATTTTTTTCCTCCACTTTATATTGAAGAAAAATTTACGATCTAGGAAACTCTCTAGTTTCAAACAAAAACCCTTTGAGCATCTCTTTGGTGATGACAGAGCAACGAGCTTAGAAGTGAGACAGCAAAGGACTTCAGTAAAGAAACTTTGAAGCAAGAGACCACATGGAATGATGAAAGACTCCAATAGGGACTTGCAAAAGAAAACTAAGCTTCAATACCTGGGAACAGGACAAGAATCTCAAAGCACATTATCAAAAATAAAAAGCAAATTGCATTTATGCATACTTGATCTAAAAGCATAGACTCTTAGAAAGATCAGAGGAATATTGAGGGTGGAGAAGACCCTCGATAAAGCTTAGGTGTAACCTCCCATCCATTGTTAAAATAAATCTTTTTTTATTTTTTTGCAACATTCTAAGCAATGTTCACGCATACTCTGGTACTTGATCATTTCAAGCGATAAATTACCTCATAAGTTACCTGCTGCCGTTGTTCTAAAGTTTAGACTGTCCTTTATTATTTAAGAGTCAAAAATCATTCTGTGACCTCCAGCAACCACAAGTCCTACTTTTGTTTCCCGGACATTGATAGAGAAAGTTTTGTTTAACCTTTTGTGCACACAGCAGCCCTTCAAGGTATAAAGATAGCTCTACTATTCTTGTAAAATCTTTTCTCTAGAATCAAAATCCAAGTTTCTATCAATTTTCTGGGGGGTGATGTAGCTTCTGACTTTTGCTACATTTTGTTATCAATCTCTTGATACATTTGAGATTTTTTTTTTTTTTTCTGAGTTGGAGTCTCATCCTGTCACCCAGGCTGGAGTGCAGTGGCACACTCATGGCCACCACAGCATCGACCTGCTGGACTCCGGCAATCCCTCCGCCTCAGCCTTCCAAGTAGCTGGAACTATAGGCGCGGGCTATCATGCCTGACTAATTTTTGATTTATTGTAGAGACAAGGTCTCGCCAAGTTGCCCGGGCTGGTCTCAAACCCAAGGGTTCAGACAATCCACTAGCCTTGGCCTCCCAACTTGCTGGGATTACAGGCTGAGCCACCGAGCCCAGCCTACACTTGAGATTTTTAATTCCCCTCTCAATAAGGGGTGCTCTTAACATAATATTCCAGTTCAACCACGTGAGTCATTTGAAGGTTGTTGAAAACACAGATTCCGTGATATGATTGAATATCAGACATAATGAAACTAACGTCTAGGAGTAGAGTTAGCTGTCTGTGTTTTCACCAGCTTCCTTAGTGATTCTGATGTGCATCAGGTTTGGGAGTCAATGCCTGAATAAAACATAATTCTCCATTCTGAGCAGTTCTAAGTAAAAATATAAAACATTATCCATCTTATTTTTTACAAGTTGTAAGCCCTTCTGATACTATTCTCATGCTGTTGTTCCTTTTCATTTATACAAATAATACCTAGTAATTTAAAATTCTAATACGACAGAAACACATTATGTAGGGAGTAAAGAACCTTTTTTATTTGCCTGCACTCACCCTGAGAAAACGTGTTTACATTTTCAGGTTTTTAAATGTAATGATTCGTATAAACACACACACACACACACACACACACACACACACACACACACAAGTTCCCATACTCACATTTTTAATTTTTAGTGGGATCGTTCTAAACATATTGATTTATAACATTTTTTTAACATAATGATACAGTATGGGTTTTTTCTTTTTTTCTTTTGTAATATTTCATTTTATTTTAGTATTGTAGGGTACATGTAAGGATTTACTAGTGTATTGCATACAGGTAAGATTTGGACATCTAGCTGGCCCTCTCTCAGCCTGATAGTAGATCTGATGCCCAGTGTGTTGAAGTGTGCCTCTTATTCCTCCTCCTTCTCTTCCTCCTTTAGTAGTGTCCAGGGTCTGTTGTTCCTACCTTTGCGCTCGTGTGACCAGTGATCCAGGCCCACTTATGAGTGAGAACATGTGTTATTCAATGTTTTTTTTTCTGTGATAGTTCACTTAGTATGATGGTTTCCAGTTGCATTCATGTTGCTGCAAAAGACATGATTTCATTTTTTTATGGCTGCATAGTATTACACCATGTATATGTACCAATTTTTTAAAAATCTAAGCTGCTTTCAATGGGCATCCAGGTTATTTCCATGTTTTTGCTACTGTGACTAGTGCTGCAGTGAACATATGTGTTCGTGTGTCTTTTTGGTAGAGAAACTTATATTCCTCTGGATATATTCCCAGAAGCGGAACTGCTGATTGTATGAGAGCTCAATTTTTGGTTCTTTGAGAAAATGCCACATTGCTTTCCACAAAGGTTTAACTAGCTTGCATTCCCACCATAGTGTAGAAGCATTTCATTTTTTCCATGGCCTTGACAACACTTGTATTTTGACTTTTTAATAAGGCCATCCTTACCAGTGTTAGGTGAGGTCTCACTATAGTTTTAATTTGCATTTCTCTGATGGTTAGTGAGACTTAGCATTTTTTCTTTTTTTTTTTTGAGTTGGAGTCTCACTGTCACCCAGACTGGAGTACAGTGGCCGCTCCCGGCCACCACAGCCTCTACCTGCTGGGCTCTGGCGATCCTTCCGCCTCAGCCTTCTGAGTAGCCGGAATTACAGGCGCGCACTACCACGCCTGGCTGATTTTTTTTTAATTTACTGTAGAGATGAGGTCTCGCCAAGTTGCCCAGGCGGGTCTCGAACCCGCAGGCTCAGGCAATCCACTCACCTCAGCCTCCCAAAGGTGCGGGATTACAGACTGAGCCACCGAGCCCGGTAGAGACTTAGCATTTTTTCATAAGTTGATTGGC
>CAUYQG010172554.1:0-16242 GCA_963574415.1 Tarsius wallacei
AGGCCCGGCTGGCTCCCTCCACCTTCCTGCTGCCCCGACGGGTTATCAGGTGTGTCCGGACCTGCAGGGGCTTGGACAGGAAGGGACACAGCTAATTCGGACCACATTGGAGTGGAAGGATGGGGACCCAAAGACCTGCCTTTTCCACTTCCTAGCCTTGGCTGGACATTCATTCACCCGTGAGCTCTGCTCTGAGCTCCGGCACCTTTACGCACAAGTGCGGATGGTACCTGTGCTGAGGATGCTGGGAAGATTCCAGAGGGTGCATGTGAACAGCCTTGCCTCTGGTCGGTGCTCAGCAGAGGAAGCTATTGAATGGTAAGAATGTAAATGAGCGAGTGAGTGAGTGAATGAATGAATGAGTAAGCAAGGGAGTGAGGGAAAGAATGAGCGAAGGGGTGAATGCATGAGTGGATACATGAACGAGTAACGGACGGGTGAATAGGCGAGGGAGCAGAGGAAAGAATGAGTGACATAAGTGGACCTTGAACAACTACCGTAATACTATAAGAAAAGGATTGACAGTGACAGGAAACTACCGGGGGGAACAGGGAGGGGAAGGGAGGTGGGATTTATGGTAGTCAATATCTGTCTGGGTAAAGGGGGGCACACCTCATCAACAGGGGTACCTGCACAGTGAATATTTGTATACCTAACCCTTAACTGTACCTCACAACTTTAAAATAAAAGATATATATTATAAAAGAAAAAAAAGTTTTCCATCCTGTCTCTTCTGTGGTGCATTTAGTCCATTCACATTCAGGCTGATTATTGAGATGTGAAAGTTTATCCCTGTCATGAGGCTCTTATGGAGCTTGTTATTGTTTATTGGCTGACCTATCTCCACCCAACTACTAGGAAAAGTATGGTAGGGATTTCTTTGCATCTTGTTCTCAGCTTGGGCTCCTTGACCAGCTCCTCCTGTGTATTTTCTCTACAGTCGCCATTGCCAGTGCTCAATCCAGCACCAAAGGCTGTGGTAGTGGGTGGAGCCAGCAATGGTGATTTTCACCGCTTTCTTCCGTGCAAGGTTGCAGAGTTGGTGCCTGCCTCTGGGCCTGGAGCATGCTGGGGTCTGAGTAGCCATGTGGGCAGCTGCTCAGCAGGAGAGCTCAGGCCCCTTGTTCCCTGTTCTTACTCAGACAATTGCACACTCATTTGCCAACACTCTTGAATGCATATTCATCCCTGTGTCCATTCATTCATGTGAAGACTCACACACTCCAATAAACTTCATTGCCATCTTGGAATCTGAGCCCATTAAATTTTTAAAAATAATTAGCTGGGTGTAGTGGCACACACCTATAGTCTCAGGTTCTAGGGAGGCTGAAGATGGACGGCAGCTTAGGCCCAGGAGGTTAAGGCTGTAGTGAACTGTGATCATACCACTGCACTTTAGAATGCACAACAGAGCAGAACTCAAAAAATAATAATCATAATAGCAATGTTTCCAAGAGAAACAAACAAATGAAAAAACCAAGTCAGGAAAGAGAAAATTTTAAGAGTGTGGTATTATGCCAACATCTCACAGAGGAAAGGTTTCAGGATAGGGGATACTAGCTTGCAAGTTACTCTCAATATTGCCCCGTGTGGGCCAAGGAGCTCTGCTCACCTATTCCCACATGTGTCAATTATTTCTGGATCTAGCTAGCAGCAGGTAAAGCAGAATCTCCAGCCTTTCTGAGGGCCAAGAAAGTCCTGTGAAGGAGAGTTGCAGCTGCAGGCTGAGGGAAGCAAAAGCACACCCTAGCAGAGTGTCATGTCATCTCTATATGGTATTGCACACTTGGAGGTTCCTGATCTCAACTCTCTTCCAACTTCTGCCCTGCCCTTCACCCTACTCACTGCTAACAGTCACCAAAGTTGATCTACAACTCTGAAGATAATAAAAAGCATTCAGATTCAGGGACAAAGAAATTTGGACTCAAATTAAATGTAAATTTTCTAAGATTACTCGCAAAAGATTTTCAATTCTCTTGGTTATGCTTCATGCTACCTTTCCACTGTACATCTTTCTTCCACTGAAGGATATTGGTACATGTGTCACATCTGCTTCATGGTCATGCTAAATTCAGTTCTCTGTAGGAAGAATGTCTTTATTTCAACAACTTGTCTTTACATACTTTCAAGGAATGAGGAGCACCCTGTAGGCTCTCAAATATAAGAATAATTTTACATAGCTTTATTTTCTTCTATACAGCATCATTCTGCTACCTAACAAATTATTTATTTTAGTCAAAAAAAACTTATCTTTCTTGTCAAAGTTACCATTGCATTCCACTTGTTGTAAGATAGTTAATATTTGATAACTAGTATATGTCAGACGCTTCCAAACTCTAAGTGGGTAAGTTTGTGCTATAGAGTATCATTAGTAGGAAGTATATCATCCAGCAATGATTGACTCATGAAAAGTGATATTATATTACAGAAGATGACTCTCAGCATAGCACATTTTACTGGAGTTATATTCAACACTCTACTTAATTCATAAGCACACCTTCTTACATTTTCTTAACAATTGTAACTGGCTTTTGTTCTGTTGCTAAATTTGTTTAGATAATAATCATTACAATTGACCTATCATCTATTGTTAATATGGCATATAATATCTATTTAACAGCTCTGTGTTGTGGGAGAAAAATGAGTAAAGTGGATTTACATATACAAACTCCAGACTTATTAACTGTATGTCCTTGCACAAGTTACTTATCATATTTTCCTTATTTGTAAAACAGAGATAGTAAAATATATGCCCCATAAGATTGTTCAATGATTAAGTGTGCATTTGTAGTTAAAGCACCTAGGAAAGAGTTCAACACATAATTCTTACCAAAGATTGGCCATTTTTTCTTAAGGATATCTAACTTTCTTTTTAATAACAGAAATATAGACTTTGTGTCATTTTTATTGTCCAGATATAGGAGACATTATTTAATCATCTTAATGCATATACTATTTTATGGTTGTATTAAATGACTTTATGCATAACCAATTAAGTGAGATAAGATTTTTTTTATTCCTAATCTATTTTATTTTTTAATTAAATTTTCTTTTTCAGATAGTTGTAGAATCCCAACTAGGATATTGGCATTGTTATAGCCAAGATAGAAGGAAGGTATTTCCATCACTACAGTGAACCCTCCTGTTTCACCTGACTTCCTTCCCACCTCACTCCTCCTCCCTTAATGCTTGGCAACCACTAATCTGTTCTCCATTTACATAATTTTGTAATTAACATGCAATATAAATGAAGCACACTATGGAATATTTGACACTAGGTTTTTTCACTAAGCATCATTCTCTAGAGATTCATTAAGGTTTTTGCATATATCAATAATCTGCTTTTATTACTTCTAAGTAGAATTTCTCAGTATGCATGTGCCGTAGTTTGTTTAATTATTCACTCAAGGACATCTAGATTGTTTTTGGTTTTGATTTATCACCAAAAATGCATATACAGATTTATCTGTAAATATATTTTCATGTATCTGCTTTAAATGACCAAGGGTGCCATTGCTGGGTTTTGTGGTAGCTATATAATTTTTTCTTCTTTTAACTGCCAAATGTTTTTCTAAATGACTGTACCATTTTGCATTTCCATTAACAATGAGTGATACAGCTTATCTTCATCATCACCAGCATTTGTTGTTGTCACCATTTTATATTTTAACTTTTCTCATACCTGTGATGTAATATTTTGTTTTGGTTTTAATTTCCAATTCTCTAATGGCTAATGATGATTAACATCTTTTTATTTGCTTATTTGCCATCTGGATATACTCTTCATTGAAATGTGTCTTAATGTCATTTAACCATTTTCTGATATTTTTTAACTTAGAGTTTTAAGAGATTTTTTTTAAATGATTCTAAATACTAATCCTTTGTCAGATATGTAGTTTGCGTATATTTTCTTGAAGTCTGTATACTTCTTTTTTTCCTCTAAACAAGTTATTACAAAAAGAAAAAAAATTAAGTCTGATGAAGTCCAATTTATCTATTTTCCCTTTTATATTTTGTGCTTTTGTAGTCAAGTCTAAGAACTCTTTATCCTGATGATTCTCTCCTATTTTTTTTCTACAGTTGTTTTTGTTTGTTTTTTGTTTGTTTGTTTTTTGAGTTGGAGTCTCACTGTTTCACAGGCTAGAATGCAGTTGCACACTCACTGCCATCTCAACTCGGTCTGCTGGACTCAGGCGATCCTTCTGCCTTAGACTTCCAAGCAGCTGGAACTACGGGCACGTGCTACCACACCTGGCTAATTTTATGATTTTTTGTAGAGATGAGGTCTCACTAAGTTACCCAAGCTGGTCTCAAAGCCCTGAGCTCAGGAAATTTTCTCTCCTCGGCCTCCCAAAGTACTGGGATTACAGGCTTGAGCCACCATGCCCGACCATTCTTCAAATTTTATAGGTTCATTTTACATTCTTCTGCAATTAGTTTAAATTAATTTTTGTATAAGGTGTGAGACTTAGATAAATGCTTATTTTTTCTTAAGGATATCTAATTACTCCAACACTATTTGTTGAAAAGTCTATCTTTATTCAATTAAATTTCTTGCGTACCTATGTTAAAAAATAATTGTGCAAATTTTGTCTGTTATGGATTCTCTATTTGGTTCTATTAATCTGAGGTCTATCTCTCTGCCAATACCTTACTGTCCTGCTTACTGTAGCTACATATTAAATCATACAATTAGGTAGATAGATTTCTTCCACTTTGTTCTTTCTTTTCAGAATTGTCTTAGAGATTCTAGTTTCTTTCCTTATATGTTTTAGAATTATTTTTGTATCTACTGAACTTGTTTCTGGGATATAGATAGAAATTGAATTAAACTTGTACATCAATTTGGGAAAAACTTAAATCTGTACTATGTTGATTCTTCTAATATATGAGAATGATTTGTCTATTCATTTATTTAGAAAATATTTTATTTATTTCATAAGCATTTGTAGTTTTTAGAATACAATCCTGAACATGTTTTGTTAGATTAGAACTTGAATACTTTATTTATTTTGAACAAATATAACTGGTGTTGTGTTTTTAATGTCACTGCCCATGTGGGTTCATTGCTAGTATAAAAATACAATTGATTTTTATGTGCTTATCATACATCCTGTGACTTTCCTCAACTCACTTATTAGTTGTAGGAGGTTTTTGTTTGTTTGTTTGTTTGTTTGTTTTGGTAGAATTTTGAGGATTTTCTATGTAAGCAATCATATTATCTTTAAATAGGGACAGTTACATCTCTTACTTTGCAATCTTTATGCTATTTGTTTCCTTGTTTGATTATTGCATGAGCTAAAACTTCCCTCACTATGTTGAATAAGAATTGTGAGAGCCAATAGGTTTACCTTTTTTTTCTGATCTTGGGGGAAATAATTCAATCTCTCATCATTAACATTGTGTTAACTGTAAGGTTTTAGTCAATACTCTTCAACAAGTTGAATAAATCTCCCTCTATTCCTATTTTCCTAAGGGAATTTATCATGACTAGATATTGGATCTTGGCAAAATACTTCTCCAGCATTGATTGATATAATCATGTGATTTTTGTTTAATTTTGTCTGTTACTGTTAAAGAGTACATTGATTAATTTTCAAATGTTGAACCAGACTTACATGCCGAGAATAATACTCCCTTGGCCATAGTTGATAAATCTTTGTAAATTTTGCTGAAATACTTTTATTAATATTTTGTTTAGAGTTTTTTTTTTTTTGCCTCAGTATTCAAGAAGAATGTTGGTCTATGGTGTCTTTTTTATGATTTTGTATTTTCATGGTCTAGTTTTTATGTCAGGATAATATTCATTTTATGAAATGAAATGGAAATATTCTCTATATTTTGAAAAACATTTTGTAGAACTGATATTCTATTGTAAATATTTGACAGAATTGGTTAAACTACTTGAGAATTCATATTTCTATTTTGATAATATTTAAATACTAATTCAATTTGCTTGTTATACAGTTATTCAAACTATTTCATATTGTGTGAACTGTGGTAGTTTGTAATTTTGAAGTTTTGATCCATTTCATCTAAGTGCTTTTCTATTTTTAATTTTATTGCTGTATGCTCTATTTTTATTATTTTCTTTTTTACTGCTTGCTTTTGGGTTTATTTTGATCCCCTTTTTCTACATTCTTGAGGAGGGAACTTAGATTAGTTGAGTCATCTTCTCTTTTTATACCAATAAACATAAATGTAGCAGTAAATGTAGTGCTATAAATTTCTTCTCAACACTGTTTACTGTGTCCTACAAAATTACTCTTTTATTTTCCTTGAGACTTCCTCAGTGACCAGTAGATTATTTAGAACTGTATTGTACATGAGCCTTAGGAGAGTTTTTCATTCTTTTTATTATCCGTTTCTAATTTAATTCACACTTTGTACGATCTCAATTTTTAAAAATTTGTTGTCTTTGTTCATGACCCAGAATATGTCTATGCTGTTTCAGGGCACTTAAAAAAGAATGCATATTTTACTATTTTGATATAGAGTTTTCTATAAATGTCAGTTAAATAAAGTTGTGATCAGTTGACAGATGAGCATTACTGTGCCCAAGTAAATTGTAAATTTGTCTACTTCTCCTTTTAGAGCTGTACATTTTTAATTCACACATTTTGTAGTTCTGTTGTTTGGCATAACATTTCTTGGAAGATTGATTCTCTTATTTTATAATCTCCTTTTCTCTGATAATATTTTCTGAAGTGTACTTTGTGTATTATTATTTAATATGCAATATGCTGTACCTGCCTGCTTTCTTTGATATTTTGCATACTATGCTTTTTTTCTATAATTTTGCTTTCTACATGCCTTTGTTGTTATATTTGAAAGAATTTCTTGTAGAAAGCATATGACTGGGTGATATGCTTTAATCCACTCTGCCAATCTGTCTTTTTTTTTTAAATCTTTCATTTTCAGATAAAGAAAGTTTACAAAATATTGTGTAAAATGAGATCAGGCTCAACAAATATATTCCTTGCGAAAATTGAGTTTCTGTCTTTTCATTGGTATATTTAGATCGTTGATATGTAACTTAATTATTGTTACGTTATGGTTAAGTCTGCCATTTTTCTTTGTGTTTTGTACTTTCTGTTTTTCATTTCTCCCCCCCTTACTTTTCTATTGGTCAGTTGAACATTTTAAATTTGCTTTTTGGTTAATATATAGTATATCAATCTTTGTACAGTTATTTAGTGGTATTATAAGTATTTCATTATATGTGCATTCATTATTACAGTCTATTGATGACATTATTTTACTGCTCGCATGAGGAAAAGAAATCTTACCTCCTTTTGTGGAACTTTACCTTCTCCATTTATATTACAATGACCTTACACATTTCCTCTGCATACATTTAGAACCACAATGTCTAGACATTTTTATATTGATTAATTTGAAAGGTTTGAGCTATTACTTATTTGAATACTTTTTCAGTTTTGCCTACTTTTTCCTCTCTCGTCTAGAACTCCATTGTCATGTATGTTAGAACTATTTTTTTAATGTTAAAACTTTTGTTATAGTCCCACAAGCCTGCAAAGCTCTGTTCACTTTGTTCAGCCTGTTTTCTCTCTGTTACTTAAACTGAATAATTTCTATTGTCGAGCTCCCAGTTCAGTAGCTTTTTATTCTGTTTCCTCCATTTTGCTATTAAGCTTATTTATTGAGTTGCTATTTTTTCTAGCTATTGTATTTTTATGTTTTAAACTTTTCAGTTGATTCTTTATTATATTTTCTATTTCTTTGATAAGACTTTTATTTTTAAACATCTATATTATAGTTATTGAAATATGAAATACGTATGATAATTATTAAAATTTTTCTGTAAGATGCTTTCAAATCTTTGCAGACACATGTAACATATCTTTCATTTGAATGTTGATTTTCTTCATTCAGTTTGCAGTCTTTATGATTCTTGGTATGGTGAGTAACTTGATTGAAACATGGACACTTTGGGTTCTATTGTATGAGATTCTAGATTTTATTTGAACCTTCTGTTCTTACTGTCTTTCTCTAATATGGCTGTAGCAGGGGAGGGCTGAACATCACCTTCTTACTGCCACACTGAAATAAAAGTTGAGATTTTCTGCTTGGCCTCTGTTGACACCAAAGATTTGGAGGTAGGATCTTTGTCATTGCTGTGTTGGGGTAAGAGTTTGAGAATTCAAGCTCCATAATGGGCTTCCAGTGATAATTCTTTAGTTATTAGGGGATAATACTAATTTATTACTGCTACCCTCATGGTTTCCACTGACGCCACCAAGAGCTGAGTGACCTCGTTATTCCTAATAGTGGTAAACTAATGACTCACAAGTAAAAGAACTAGATGTAACTTTTCCCTATTCCTCATGCAAAGTACAATAAAAACATTGGACATTATATATAAAACAAACATAAAAGAACTATAAAAAGTGGAAGACTGCTTAGGCACCTTGCAGCATGAGGAATGGCAAGGTGGTGAGTTTTCTGAATTTTCCCCTGCTTCAAATCTGCCAGACTTGAAGCTACAGAAGTTGACAACCTCGAAACACCAACAACTGAACAAAAAAATTATCCCAACAAAATCTTCTTCTCTATAGACCAGAAAAGGTGTAGCTTAGCAAGGCAGAGAGATTTCAGAAAATTATTGCTCTACTCAAGAAAACCACTACATTAAAACAATGACTTCAATCCCATCCATGCCAGCAAATGCCAACAGGAGAGTCTAGATGTCTACACTCAGAAGTTATAAGAAGAAAGGATTTTCCGAATCTCCTACAGATTTCAATTCCCCCTAATCCTCATCCTCAGACTTTTCCATGTTTTTAGTAACCACCAACTCTGTCCATCAATAGAAAGACAGCCCTTATTGAAAATAAAAATAATTTTATTATGAAAATCATGTAGAGTATCTTAATTGAAAGCACATATAGGAGTTTCCAGTAAGATGGTGATGGCATAGGTGGAATTGTGAGATTCCCCAAATGTGAGGTCCCAAAAAGACTCTTACTTTCCTTCCCCCATCCCCCTGTTGACTGCCAGCTGGACCAGTCCGAGGCCTGGGGACCCTCGGTCCCACATAGGGCCGGATATTGCGCCCCCGGCTGCTGCTGCTCCACTATACATGACTCCTGCCAGCTGCGTGGGAATCTCGAATCTCAGCTCCCTCCCTGGTTACATCATCTCACCCAGCACCCAGCACCAGGGAGGCTCTAGGCACCTGCCCCTCAGAGATACCAGCTCAATTTCTGGCTGAAGTACCCTGTGAGGGGCCCAAAACCACTCTCACTGCTCACCACCTGCCCTTTGGAGCTCTGGAGCTCTGGGCCCACCCTGGCTGAGGCACCCAGCATATGACCCCATGCTTGTGTAAGGGAAGAGCATATCTTAAGGAGGTGCTGATTGGCGGCTCTCAGCTCCAGAGGAGGGGACTCCTGGCTCCTTCTTCCACCCCAGGCTGCTGGTGGCACACTGGATCCAGTGCCCAGCTGAGCAGCTGATACCCGGTGCCTCGCACGCCACCACAGCCCATCATAGTGGATCTCCCAAGGACCCAGATGAGTGGAGAGAAAGAATTCACGAAAGAGGAGCTGCCCACCTCAGCCATTTTCCAGGCAGAGATTTGCATTGCCTTGCCCACCTGCGAGCAGCCTCCACCTTGGTTCCCAAGGTAACGTCGCTAAACAAGAGACAAATCCCCTCCCCTATGCTGAATCAGATGTAGGCAACTAAGCATCACAGAATCTCAGGCAGCAGGCTAAAAGAACAAATCCAAGCTGCGAGTAAATCTAACTGCCTGCAATGAAAGCAAAGGGGAGAGGCTGGAGATCAGAGCTGAAGAGACTTTAGACACTCAGGAAAGATTCCAGAGCTAGTCTGATTTCCTATTTTGACTTTTGATTTTACCATTTGACTGTTTGTTTTGCTCACTTTTGTTTGCTTTTTCACTTACACTATCTGTTTGTTTTGGGGAAAATGCATCAAAAAGCAAGATTTTATTGGATTGTCTTTGTGTGGTTACTGGTATGCTTTCGGGAATTTTCCTTGTGTGTCTTTTTCACTTCTCTCTGGCCTTGTGTCTATTTTTCACCTTTTAGTTGGTATGTATGTCTGTTTTCCCTCTCACTCTTCTCTCTTTCTAACTTCCTATTGACCCCCCCCATTATTTTCCTCTTTCGTACCTCCTTTTGTTCCAGGGACCAAACCTACATCCCGCTGCACAGACAGATTGTAAGGCAGTGGGAAATAGGTTCCAGTGTGCCCATACACCTGTTGGTGGATGCTGGAATCAGCAGATAGATTCTGAATAACAGCTTCCCCCTCAATTAAACCTCAAAACTGCAAAAAGTACAGCCTCCAGCCCACACTCCAACCTCAAAAGTGAACGAAGCCAGAGGACCTTCATAAGGAAGAACAGGAGATTGCACAAGTGAAGCAAAAGCAACCCCACCTTCCCTGAAAAACAGAATTAAATAATGGGAGGGAAAGGGGGCGGGGAGAGAGAAAAATCTACACAAATGTAGAAAAACCAAAAAAAGAATATGGGTCTCTCCCAGATCCCTGGGAGGGCAGACACTGAGAAAACTGACATCACAATGCAAAAAATGAGGAGCCCCCAGAATGACTGCTCTCAAACTACAAACCTGGATATCAAGACATTAATGGAGAGATTAAAAAGAATTGTGGAGAGACAAGAAGAAACTAGGAAGGAGTTGATAACTGAGATAACAGCAATAAAGAATACTGTGAATGAAATAATTAACAAACTGATAAGCATGGAAGGCAGAATTAGCCAAGCAGAAGAAAGAATCTCAGAGCTTGAGGACCAAAATATAGAACTAACCCAAACTGTTAAAAACACAGAAAACAAGCTTAAAAAGACAGAACAAAACCTTCGAGAGATGAAAAATTACTTCAAGAGACCAAACCTAAGAGTATTTGGAATTCCTGAAGCAGAAAGAGAGACAGAGAGCTCACTGGAACAAACCTTCCATGAGATTATAAAGAAAACATTCCTTAACAAATCAGTGATGCAAAAATTCAAATGCAAGAGATTCAGAGAACCCCTATAAGACAACAAATGAGAAGACCAACTCCCAGACACATAATAATTCACCTAAACAAAGTAGGTATAAAAGAAAAAAATTCTAAAGGCAGCATAAACTCTTAGGGATTTAATGTCTGGAAAGGATTTTAATTCTCCATCACTGATGAAACTTAGATTAGCTAGGTAGGAAACTCTTGATTGGAATTGTTTATCTTTGAGAATTTGAAGATTGGACTCCAGTCTCTTCAAAGACATATCCTGTCATGTTTCTGTAGATAAGTCTGCTGCTATTCTATTGATCTTCTCTGGTAGGTAGCCTGACCTTTCTCTCTTTAGGATTTTGTTCTTTTATACCTACTTTGTGTAAGAAAATTACTGTGTCTAGGAGTTAGTCTTCTCATTTGATGGCTTGCAGGGGTTCTCTGAATTTTTCGTGTTTGAATGGTCACATCTCTGGTGAGATGAGGGAAGTTTTCTTGGATAATTTCTTGGAATGTTTGTTCTAGGGTGGCCTCTGTCTCTCTATCTGCCTCAGGAATGCCAATCAGGCATAAGTTTGGCCTCTTGATATAATTGCACATCTCTAGGAGACTTTGTTCCATCTTTTTAAGCTTCCTTTCTATGTTTTCAACAGTTTGGGTTAGGTTCATATTTTGGTCCTCAAGCTCTGATATTCCTTCTTCTGCTTGGTTAATTCTGCTTTCCATGCTTGTCAGTTTGTTATTTAGTTTGCTTACTGTATTCTTTATTCCTTTATCTCAGTTATCAACTCCTTCATTCTTTCCTCTTGTCTCTCCTCATTTTTACTCATTCTATTAATATCCTGATATCTGGGTTTGTGGTTTGAGACCAGTTGTTATGGAGACTCTTCATTATTTGAGTTAAAAAGTCAGCATTCTCAGGTACTGTCTTCCCAGTAGTCTGGAGAGTACTTGTGATCTTCCTTTGATTTTTCTCCATTTGTGATGGTACTCCCCCTTTCCCACCCTTTAATTCCATTGCTCAGTGATGGGGGGATAGCTTTCATTTCTGTTTGCTCAATCCCCTATTTTTCCTTATGTAGATCCTCTGGATTCATTCAATTTTGAAGCCAGACTGGGAATGGGAGGCTATGCTATCTTTATTAAAGTTTTGAGATTTGATTAAGTTGTAATGGGAGGAGCTGTAGTTCAGAAGTAATCTGTAGATCACAGTATTCACTGACTGGTATATGGACCCCCTGGAACCCACTTCCCACCACCTTACAAACTGTCCATGCGGTGGGGATGTATGTATGTCCCCTGAAACCAAAATGAGATAAGAAAAAGGAAAAGAATGGAGAAAGGAAGAGGGAAGATGAAGAGAAAGAAGGAGAAGAAGGAAAACAGGCACACAAATGAATAGACAGTTAAAGAAAACAACACAACAAAAACAAGCAAACAACAGAAAAAAATCAAAGATGCACTTTCCTTTAAAAAAAAAAACCTCTTGTGGCCATTTCTGGAACTTCAGGTTCTTCGCCTCCCCCCCCACCCCCAGCCTTTTTTTAAAAACTGCATGTCCCCCTGTGCTGCTGCTTTTGGTAGTGGTAAGGAGTGGGCTCCAGTCTCTAGCCCCATCCCTCTCTGCTCTCAGCCCACAGGCCAACCAGGGTTTCTCTCCACGTGGGTCACATGTCCCATGGACTGCTGGTGGAAGCAGCTGTGACTCCAGGGACTCACCCTAACTCAGCTGCTGCAAGGTCTCCCACTCCAACTACATGAGTCCAGTATGTAGAGTGGGCTTCTGTATCTCCAGTATGGTGAACTCTCAGTATCCTACCTGGGCAAATGGTGGTGATCCTAGAGGGATGCAGAGATTGCTGGATGAAGGCCACTTAGAATCAGGGGAGCTAGAGAAGGTCCCGGCTGGGTTCAGGACAGAGAAAATGGTGCCAAAATGGCATCCACCAGCATCTTATCCTCCGGCAAGGCTCAGCTCCAGATTTTTTCCCCATGACTTCTCAGCAGTCCCACTGTCAGTGCCTGGATGTTGCCGCAGGTGGTGGTGTGAGCCGGATGCCGGATGTCAAGAGGCAGCTGCTCTCTGCTGCCTTTTCCCAAGAGGTTCCCTTGGAATGGCAAATTCTTCTGTACATGACAGGTGCCAAATTCAGAGCAGTGGCAAGTTGTTGCGCTTCTGCAGTGGGGCCTTGAGTTGAGTGTCTCCCCTCAGTTGGATATTCATTCACCCACTTGCACACACAGAAAGATGCAGGTTAGTCCATTTGCATCCTCACCCATGTAGAGGCTCTCACACTCCAACCAGTTCCATTGCCATCTTGCAACACCCCCAGTTTACATATTTCTAATAACATTAACAGACTTTGTGGTCCTCACCCATAAAGTGCAGAGTCTGAATACAGTGGAGTCATGATTCTTGAGAACAAAGGGACTGACAGTTGGAAAACACACAGAAACTAGGGCAGCAGTATTCACTAACCACCAACTGGGATTATTAAACAGAGCAATACAAGTATTACAGATGGAGGAGAGAGTTTGAAAAGACACAAAGGTGCTCACCAGAGCAAGGATGCTTTGGGTGGCTCTGGACTCATAAGAGTATCTGGGGGAAACTTTAGTCCTGCGAATGTGTTGGACCTGTTGCTTGTGTCTGTACAGGATAAAAATCATGCAGCCACTGGACAAGATTATGAGCACAGAAAATAAAACTTCAGAGAATACAAATAATGCTACAAGCAGTGAGTCTAATATTTTGTCACGACCTAGAGTAGAACAGTATCCAAAATCTCTTTTATTTGTGATGTTTTTGCTGTTCCATTTGATAAATGCATACATAGGAAAAATAAAATTTACCACCACATACAGGATCCAGCAGAAGAGAATGGAGTTGCCAACATACTTTGGGGCTTTTACTTTAAGACTCTTCCACCTGGAGTTCGTGGGGCTGATCATGATATTCTGGAAGACACTCAAGTGGCAGGTGATGTTAATGGACACACCCCTTCCAACTCTCTGAACATACAAAAGAAGTTCACATCCAAAATTATTGAAGAATTGTTTCAAACCCAAAGTTGTTAAGGTCTGAGGAAATCCATTAGAGAAAATGACCAAGAGGTTGGCTATAATCAAATGCTTGAGAATCACATCTGTGGTCCTCAACCTGCAGCTAGTGTGGTAATTAGGGAGATAATGGTAAAGAAGAGAAAAATTGCTTAGGATTCCAACTGTAGTTTGTGATAAAAAGATTATTCCTGTTGCCAAATCCCTGAGGGCCATTTTGTAACTCAGCACGTTTTTTTTTTTTTAAATTATGGTAAAAATCATTCTTAGGAGCAAAAAGTTTCATTAAAGACATTTACACCAAGATTGTTTTCATGTGTCTTCTGGTGCAATTGCCAAAGACATAAAGATGCAAGAAGAGGTGGAAAGAATTACCAGCATATTTCATGTAAGTCAGTACTAGGGATGAAGTGGTATAAATCTGAGGGAAGCAATGATAAGTGAGATCAAACAGAAAGTATAATACAACATTTTCAGAATAAACTGATATTGCTAGTCATATGGGAAGAAAGAGACATCAGTTACTACCCATATCATGTAACAAACCAATCCAAAATAGATTGCTGACTAAAAAATTAAAGACAAGTTGTGCAATGTTTTGCAAACAGCACAAAACACATTATTCCTATGAGTGAAATAACAAATTAGATAATTTTCAGTTAAAATTAGCTCAGAGAGAGAGAGAGAGAGGGAAAGAGTGAGATAGAATGCAAGAGAAGGAGAGTTGTATGTAATATAAAGAACACTTGCAGATATTTGAATAAAATATAGACAAAATATTTCAACAAAAACCTCAAGAAATGGCATTATTCAATAAACAATAAATTTGGAAAAATGTTTAATATTCTTATTAATCATGAAAAAAATTAAAAAACCCACCAATATCTTGTATCTTCATATACCAACCAGAAATCTGAAATAAAAATTACAGAAAATACAAAGTTTTGGGAAATCACACGCCAGAAATCACACACCAGAAATCACACGCTGCCAATGGGTATTAAAATGTCACATACATATCTGAAAATTGTTTTGTAGGACCTACTTAAGGTGAATGGAGATAAAACTATGTCTCAATAGTTCCACCCTATAAATAAATGAAATTTCTAAATATATGACAAAAGAGAAGTTCTAGAATTTATGTGCCAGCACTAAAAAGAATAGTCTCAAACTAAAAGACAACCCACATGCTCATTAACGGCAGAATGACTCAATTAATTGTTTGATAGTCACACAATCGTATCATACACAGCAATGCTAATGAATGTCAAAAATACATTCAAAATTATATGGAATTTTAAAAAGCCAAATATAAATGTTTTCTTGCTGTATGAGTTCAAGGTAAAGGTGATCTAATCTAATAAATGTTAATATACATATAAATATATTTTCTATCAAATCATCTCCTCAAATATACACAAGTGAACTATGCTCTTGAGGGTATCAACTTATAGGGCACAAGGCTGGTACTGGGGACTGGCAATGTTCTATTTTAGAAATATTGGCCAGAATTTCATTTTTCAGTTGTATGCTTGTCTGGCTTTGGTATCAGTGTGATAGTGAGAGTAGAATATCGAGATCTCCCACTATATTTTATTAGGGTCTATCTCTCTTTTTAGATCAAGTAATATTTGCTTTATGAATCTGTGTGCTTCAGTATTGTGTGCAAATATATTTAGAATTGTTATTCATCCTGCTGGAGTGATCCCTTTGACATTATATAATTATCTTTTTGTCTTTTTTTACTGCTTTGTTTTACTATTAAATAGCAATATTTTAAATTCGTTATCAAGGATTTTATAATTTTTATTGTATTCTATTTCTTTTCTTTCTTTTAAGATGTGGGATACAATTCAGGGTTAGGTATACAAATGTTGATTATGCAGGTTCTCTTGTTGATGAGGTGTGCTCTTCAATCCCCTGGCAGTTTCCCTCAACTGCCAATTCAACCCTCTCTCCCATGGCAGTTTCCCACTACTTCCAATTCCTTTCTTATACTGTTATAATAATTGTTCAAGGTCCACTATAAGTGAAAACAAATGGTACTCTGTTCTTTGTTTCTGTGATAGATCATTGTATATGATCGACTCCAAATCCATCCAAGTTGCTATGAAATCTTCTGCCTTTTAAATGTTGCATTTTTTATGGGAAGGGGGCAGCACTAAACCAGAACTA
>CAUYQG010172557.1:0-10404 GCA_963574415.1 Tarsius wallacei
TTTAAAAAACAGAAAAAAAAATAAAGCAAGTTTGTTGATAATGTTAAAAAAAATGATGTCTTCCTCACTGATCTGGATTTGGGAGAGTGCCCATGGCTTTACTGGGTGTCTTTTCCTTTCATCAGCTCTCAGCCTTCCCCTGATACAGTTCTGGGGCCCAGGAGGAACAGGGTGCTCTTTTGTGGTCTGGCTTAAGCAGATTGCTGATTGGCAGGTATGTTTCAGAGGGAAATCTTCAATTTCATCTCATGTTTTGGGGTTGCACTCACTTTTCTCTGCAGAATGCCACTATGGGGGCTGCTCGCCTGTCTTTTCCTCCCTGAGATCTGGGGTGTCCTTTGCCATTCTGATAAATACGAATTTTCCTTCTTGAACTGGGATTCACTGTGTTGAACTTTCCCTATTATTTTACAGTGTTTCAATGGATGAGACATGTTGAAAACCTCTAATCTGTCATCTTGGAAAAAAAAAATGATGATTTCACTTGTTGAACCATCCTTGTCTTCCAGTAATAAATTTTACTTGAAAATGGTGTCAATGCTTTTAGTGTGCTGTTGAATTACATTTTCTAAAATTTTGTTGTGTAATACTGACCTAGTAGAATGAGTTGGATAATTCAATTTCCAACTGAATTATCCAACTTTCTCCTCTTCAATTATTTAGAAGATTTTGAGAAGTGTTTCTTCTTTTTCAATGTATGTATGTGTGTATATACAGCTACACATTTGTATACATATATATGTACAGCTATACATATGTATGTATGTACAGCTATACATTTCCGTCTGACCACTACTTTCACTGTATCCCAAATGCTTTAATGCATTATATTTCTATTTTCATTCATTCTGAACCATCTTCTAACTTTCTTGTGGGTACTTTGACTTTTTGATTGTTTAACATGCTCATATTGGTACATTTTTCAGTTTTCCTTCTGTCACTGATTTCTAACTTCATTCTGTTATAACTGGAGAAGATATTTTTTATGCTATTTATCTATAATATTTAAGTCTATTGAGACGTATCATATGGTCTATTCTAGAGAATGTCCCATGTGTACTTGAGTAGAATGTACATTCTGCATGTGTTGGTTGGAGTGTTCCATGTATGTTAGATATAGTTTATTGTGCTCTCAGGTCCCTTCTTCCCTTATCTTTCATCTGTTTGTTTGATCCATTACTGAAAGTGGATTATTGCAGTTTTCAGCTATTAAATAGACTATGCCTCCCTTCAATTCTGTCAGTTTTGGCTTCATATGCTTGGACAGTCTGTTATTAGGTACATAAATACTTAAAATTGTTATATCTCCTCTTGCACTAAACCTTAACAAACAGAAAGTCCCTGGTTGCACAGTGGCACCAGGATTTGTGCATGTATGTATTACGTGAACATGTGTGTGAGTGCCTGTGTGTGCATGAGTGTGTGTGAGCAGGATCACGGAGTGTGAGCAGGTCCTTGATGGTGTGCTCCTCAGCCTCTCCCTCTTCCCTACCAGAACCATGTTGGGCAGGTTGGTTTGAGTTGAGACCAGGACTCGAGTCAAAGATGATACAAACAGGGTCATGGTGAATCATGAGAAAGTGTACAAATGGGAAAAGTGGGTGACTGTTGGTGACACATTCCTACAAATCTACAAGGGGTCCCTGTGACAAAGCCAAAGGATGATGATAAAAACAGGAATAAGAAGAAAGATAAAGGAGATAAATGTGACTTGGAGGTGACCACTTTGGAGAAGAGCTTATCCCTGGGATGATGGACAAGCACTACAATAACAGCAACCAGCTCCACAGCAGATGTCTCCTCCATCAAACAGCAGCATCTCCAACCCTGCTCCAGAGCTCAGCTCTGAACCAACTCCAGAGAGTCTTATGGCATGAAGCTAAGACAGAGGAAGCCCAGGCCAATGGGAAGGATCACCCTGGAACTGAAGAGCTTCTGACTAGCAGAATTCACTGTCTTTGATGGAACACCCAATGGCCAGTTCAGAGGAAGTAGAATGACAGCCTCTGGAGACTCAGGTCTGGCCGTGGAGATACCAGCGATCTTTTAGGATTTGGAAGGAGAGCTGCTGTCTGAAAAGATGAAACTGAGGGCTACTCAGCAAGACTCTGAAGTGATGCAGACAATAAATTAAATCCTGTGATCCATCCGAGTTTCATGGGAAGTACATCAGCAATTGATTCTAGAACCACTTTGTCAGGGTGATTCTTCTTGGGTGAGAAGAGAACTACTAATGTTTCATGTTTACCAAGTGCAAATCTAGAAAACTCCAGAATGGCATAACTTCTCAGACACTGAAGAATTCCCTGCTGTGAAACTCAAGCCTTTAAGTGACCATCCTTGGGAAGGCAGGGTTAAACAGCTCAGAAGTGTTTGCATAGACACTAGTTTGAAGCCAACATTACATTTGAGGTTGCTGCTGTTTTTATTTTTTCCACTGCTCTATTTAGTGATATAAGATATTTGAGGGTGGTACTTATCCGACATTTGCTTTTCATCAGGGCTTTTCACAGTTCAACTGACTGCTTCCACTTTCCTTCTCATGCCTTCTGCCCTTGAGGTGGCCTCAGCCATGTTTCCTGGGGGTTTTGCATCTCCCTTTGCAAAGTACTATTCTGATTTTGTTTGGGCAACTGCCACCATACTCACCGCTCATGTCCTGGCACTTCATCAGAACAGGCAAGGCAGAGCAGAAAGCTCCTCACCTCACCTGATTTCCAGGTTCTGGGTGGGGGAGAAAGGGCTTGAGTGTTTCCTGAGCCCTGAATGGGGTCAGTGTCAGCTTCAGAGCATAGTCTGCCTTGGAACTCCGTATGCTCTCACTTTTTGGGGGGATTTGAGGCTGGGTGTTTCCAAGCCTACAAAGGCTTATGAACATGCAAAGCCTCTAGATTCTTTTCTGGTACTTTCACTCTGTTGCCCCCCCCCCGACCTTTATCACTGCTTTCTCCCAGACTTCCAAAGATGAAATGGCTTCTCTTGCCGACTAAAAGACTGTCTCTGGCAATGGTGCCAGAGAGACAGGGAGCAGGCAGCAGGAATAGCTGGAGCTAAGCTGGCTTTTTTTAGTTGAAGTCTCACTCTGTCACTCAGGCTTGAATGCAGTGGTATGCTCATAGTTACTGCAACCTCAACCTGTTGGGTTCAGGCGATCCCCCTGCCTCAGTCTTCCAAGTAGCTGGAACTACAAGCGTGCACCAACATGCCCAGCTAACTTTTAAAAATTTATTTATTGTAGAGATGAGGTCTCACCAAATTTTTCAGGCTAGTCTTGAACCCTTGGGTGCAGGCAATCCTCTCACTTCCACCTCCCAAATGTTGGGATTACAGGCATGAGCCACTGTGCCTGGCCTGAGTTGTCTTTATAAGACGTTGATTTCAAACCCAGGGTAATCTGCTGCCCTCTGCTTTCCTTTTCACCCCAGTCTGTGCCCCAGAGGTCAAGATCTCAGCCGGTCAAAATCCAGTCACTTTTGTGTAATGTTCTGATTCTCAGAGCCAACATTTGTGTTGTGTCTCGTTTCAAGAATGTGCTGGTTGTCACCACTGGCGAATGGGACTTGGTGATTGGACCCCAAGGCCAGATACAAGGCACCATGGAATTAGAAAGGTTTGCATACTCTCCAGAAAAAAGAGTTGGAATAGCCCCCTCCTGTTTATCTCCCACCTGTGCTGAGACAGCTTCCTTTCACTAAAGGATATGCCCCCTTGGATGAACTGCCAAATTGTTTGGGTTGGAGGCCTGGTTTGCTCTTAATTAATATACAGACTCCTGAGACCTTAAACCATTTCCTAGGTTTGCCTTTCTACACTGAAGTTCTGCCTCTCCTTGAGTTGTGAGCTATCTGGTGGGAGTTTGTTTGTTTTTGGCTAATTGGTGTATAATTCAGGTACCATCTTTCTCCAGACCATCATGGAAAGTGTCTGCCAGAATCCTGTTTCCTAAAAGTTTTTGTGGGTGAGGCTCTTATTTTTTTTTTAAGGGAGCCTATACATTTCCTGAGCTTCAAGAAGAACCAAAATGTTCCTGAATTCCAAATAATTCATTCAAACTATCTCCCAAAATAAGGGTGAATGAAGGCTGAAAATCTTAGTGGTGAAGTTAGCAACGCTGAAAGATTTCTGTCTTAAAATACATCCCTGTACTTATCAATTTCACCCCCAAGGCAGGCAGTTTTGTTGAGAACTGTGTTCTGTGTCTTGATGTGAAAGCAAACATATGTGTTACCTCTCAGTATAGCTCAAGGCAGCTTCATCTCCAGATCCTGGAGAGTTCATGTTTTTCTTTGCCATAAACTCCATTTTGATGAAGGTTGAATTTGGACATTCTTTTCTTTTCTTTTTTGGGAAGCAAGAGGTTATAACCAAAACAGTTGTAGGAGAATCAAATGCAGCATCCGCAGAAACAGGAAGACAAGGGCCACTTGCATCTTTTCTGCTTGCAGCAGCCTCTCTGCACAGGTAAGGAGAGTCGAAGACAGCGATGATGTCCACAGTATCAAAGCTGTCACTTGGGTTTCTCTGAAGTGCCAGAAGGAAGCAATGGGCCAAAGATCAGGGCCAAATGGGCTCTGCCATAGCCACTCCACAGCCCGGCACTCCACATTGGCCAAGAAGTCTCTCCATGTGAAATGATGAGACTGCAAACATCCAATGTGCTTCCTTCCCTGATGGAGTCCATTTCTTGGAGCTGCTGTATCCCATCCACCCTGCATCCTTCGTCCTCCCCAGACCACATAATCTAAGATTTTTTTCAGCAGTGAGCCTGGCATGAGAGATCCTAAGTGAAAGCTTTCTGAGGACATATGGCTTTGTGGCCCAATGGGCTTCCAGGCAAATGTAATGTCCCCCCATAACTTAAAGTTGGGAAACTAGAGCTACACATTTCACAAAGTGCTGGCACTTACACCTACAAATTGAAAGCTGTTGACTAATTCATACAAGGTGGTGACCTTCCATTATCAAACAGTGTCATGCTTTGGAATGTTCATGATCGCCGAAGACTTGGTTAGAGGCATAAAGACCTTTATTCACTCTTACCTAATTGTTTTACTTTCATGATATTTTTTGGTGTTTTGTGCAGCAGTGTATTTTTCCACTTATTTATTCCATCAGTAGATATGGTCTATATGACATATAATGGTTCTATTTCATAAAATAAAAATCCAAATCACGAAAAACCCTCAAACATATAATGCTCTTATTTTTCTCTTGTAAGCTTCTAAGATTTAAAGGCTATTTTTTGTGATGTTAATGTAGCCGCCCCCAGCTCTTCTTTGGTAATTATTTGCATAAAATATCTTTTTTCCATTCTTTCAGTTTTAAACTATTTGTGTCTTTGGATCTAAAGTGAATCTTTTGAAGACGGCATATAGTTGGATCATACTCTTTAATCCAGCCCGCCATCTCTGTCTGCTGATTGGAGAGTGTCTTAGCCTACTTAGTGTTGCTATGACAGAATATCTGAGGCTGAGTGATTTTTAAAGAAAAGAGATTTATTTGGCTCAAGACTCTGGTAGCTGGAAAGCCCAAGATCATGGTGCCAGCATCTGCCTGGCTTCTGGTGAGGACTTTGTGTTGCGTCACAACATGGTGGAAAAACAGAAAGACAGGTGGTCAGGTGGCTATGTGCCAAGAGGGTACATATGAGGGGCAACCTAACTTTATAACAACTCACTCTCATCGTAACGAACTCAGTCCCTCAAGGATGATAATTCATTCCTACAAGACAGCATTAAACTATTCATCGGAGATCTGCCCCCATGAGCCAGACACCACTCAATAGGCCCCCCTCCCAACACTGCTGCATTGAGGACAATTTTCAGCATGAGATTTGGTGGATACAAACCATATTCAAAACGACACATTTTGCTCCTGCCCCTGCCAAAACTCATATCTTTCTCACAATGCAAAACACATTTATTCCATCGCAATAGACCCACAAGTCTTAACTCATTCCAGCACCAACTCAAAAGTCCAAAGTCTCATCTGAAACTCAAGGCTAGATCCTTCCAGCTGTGAGCCTGTGAAACAAAAACCAAGCACTTTCTTTCCAAGAACAATAATGGGACAGATATGGGGTAAACATTTCTATTCCAAAAGGGAGTAATAGGCCCAAAGAAAGAAGTGACTGGCGCAAAGCAAGCTAGAAACCCAGCAGGGCAAACATTAAGTCTTAGCACTCCAAAATAACCATTCACTCCATATGCCACCTCCTAGACATGTTGGTGTGGGACTTGAGCCCCCAGTGCCTCTGGCTTTGCTGGGTGCAGCTCACGTAGCTATTTGCACAGGCTGGAATGTGGTACCTGATATAGTGTGCATGTTTGACCCCTCTAAAACTCATGCTAACATGTGGCCCCCAATGTTGAAGGTGGGGCCTGGTGTTTGGGTTACTGGGGTAAATCCCTCATGAATGGCTTGGTGCTGTTCTCATGGCAATGAGTGTGTTTTTACTCTTCTAGTTCACCTGAAAGCTGATTGTTTAAAACAGCCACCACCCTCCTTCCTCTGCCTTGCTTCTTCACTTGCCATGTGATATGCCATCTTCGCCTGCCTTTCACCATGAGTACAAGCTCTCTGAGGCTTTACCAGCAACTGAGCGGCTGCTGGGACCATGCATAACCAGGAGCCAAATCAACAATTTTTCTTGATCAATTCCTCAGCCTTAGGTATTCCTTTATAGCAACACAAAACAGACTAATACAGTGCCTTTAGCTTTCCCAGGCAGGCATCGCATGTTGCTGGTGGATCTACAATTCTGGAGTCTTGGTGGAGGGTGACCCGAACTCCACATCTCCACTAGTCCCTGGTTTGGACTTTCTATGGCAGTTTTGCTCTGTAGAAGTTTTCTGCCTGGGTACCCAGACTTCTCAAAATATCCTTTGAAATCTAGGTCGAGGCTGCCATGCTTCACTTGTCATGCTGCTCTTGTGCCTTGCACACTTTCAGAATTAGCACCATGTAGACATAAATGCTTCCAAAGTTTATCACTTCACCCTATGGAGCAGTGACATGTCCTGCAACTGGGGCTACTTGAGCCTTGGCTGGAGTGGCTACAGTGGCCAAGATGAGAGGAACAGTGTCTCGAGGTGACTCTGGGCAGCAAGCCCATGTGACTTTATCCTCAAAGGCATTTTGACCTTCTAGGCCTCTGGGACTATGATGAGAAGGGCACTCTTTCTTTGAATTGGAATCTCACCCTGTTGCCCAAGCTAGAATGCAGTGGCACAATCCTGGCCACCCCAGCTTCGACCTGCTAGGCTCCAGCGATCCTTCTGCCTCAGTCTTCCAAGTAGCTGGAACTACAGGCATGCACTATCATGCCCAGCTAATTTTTATTTATTGTAGAGATGAGGTCTTGCTAAGTTTCCCGGGCTGGTCTCGAACCTGTGGACTCAGGCAATCCACTCGCCTTGGCCTCCCAAGTGCTGAGATTACAGGCTGAGCCACCAAACCCAGCCTTTTTATTTTTCCAAGTTGGAGTCTCACTCTGTCACCTAGGCTGTAGCACACTGATGGCCACCACAGCCTTGATCCACTGGGTTCAAGCAATCTTTCCATCTTAGCCTTCCAAATAGCATGCATCACAGGCATGCATCACCATGTTCAGCTAATTTTTTGATTTATTGTAGAGATGAGGGCTCGTCATGTTGCCCAGGCTGGTCTTGAACCCATGGGCTTAGGCAATCCTCTCACCTCTACCTCTCAAAGTGCTGAGATTATAGGTGTGAGTCACCACGTCCAACTTGTTTTTTTTGAGAGGGACGATCTTTAAGATTTCTGAAATGCTTGGGAACATTTTCCCCATTGTCTTGATAATTAGCATTGAGCTTCTTTCCATCAGCACTAATCTTTGTAGCAACTGGTTGCTCAGTTTCATCTTTGGCATCTTCTGAAAATGCTCTTTCATTCTCTACCACATGACCAGGCTAAGAATTTTCCAAATGTATATGCTCTACTTTCCTTTTAATTATAAATTTCACCTGTAGATTATCCTTTCACTTCCCAAACTCGGCATAAGTGGTTAGAAGTGCCTTCCTGAGTGCCTTGCTGCTTAGATATTTCTTCCTCTGGGTAAATTATTCATAACTCTTAAGTTCCACCTTCCATAAAGCCCCAGGTCATAGACATAATTTAGCCCATTTTTTCAGCTGTATAACAAGGATGTCTTTTACTCCAGTTCCCAATAAATATCTCTCATTTACACCTGGAACTTCATCAGAATGGCCTTTACTGTTCATATTCCTATCAGCATTTTGGTTACAACCACCTAACCAATCTCTAAGAAGTTTTAAACTTTCCCTTGACTACTTGTCTCCTAAGCCCTTACCAGAGTCTAGGTTTTTCTAACCTCCTCCTCCAACCTCCAACTTCTGTTTATTGCCCATTTCCAAAGCTTCTATATTTTCAGGCATCTGTATAGCAACAGTTTACTCCTCAGTACCAATTTTCTGTCTTGGTCTGTTTAGTGTTGCTACAACAGAATACTTAAGGCTGGGTAATTTATAAAGAAAAAAGTTTTATTTGGCTCATAAGTCTGGTGGTTGGAAAGCTCAAAAGCATGACACTAGCATCTGATGGGCTTCTGATGAAGACCAAATACTGCGTCACAACATGGTGGTGAAACAAAAAGGTGAACAGGCATGTGAAAGAAGCCAACATGAGAAGCAGCCTCACTTTAAAACAACCTGCTGTCACAGTAACCAGTTCAATCCATAAGATTAAGAACTCACCTTCACAAGATAGGATTTTCATGAGAAATCTGCCTCCATGACCCAGACACTTCCACCACCCAGCAGTGCTATATTGAAGACCAAGCTTCAGCATGAGTTTTAATGGGGGTAAACCAACCATAGCAGATAATTTAATCCATTTATGACTAATCTGAGTTTATACCAACTTAACTTTAATAGTATTAAAATACTCTGCTTCTATACGAGTAGGTTCTCTCTTTCTGCTACTAATACCACAAATCACATCTACATATGCTATGTACAAGAAAGATACATACATTAATGATTTTTAAATGCATTTATTTATATTTTAAATCATGTAGGAAATGAAAAGTGGAGTTACAAACTAAAACTACAATAATACTAATTTCATAAATGCCCATGTGTTTACCTTTACTGGAGATCTTTTGTTCCTCAAACTGCTTCAAGTTACTGTCTTTTGTCCTTTCATTCTACTTAAAGCACTCCCTTTAGTGTTTCTTGCAGGACAGAATTTTTTTTTTTTTTTTAGTTGTAGTCTCACTCTGTCACCAAGACTGGAGTGCAGTGGCATGCTCCTGGCTATCGCAGCCTCGACCTGCTGGGCTCCTGCGATCCTTCCACTTCAGCCTTCCAAGTAGCTGGAACTACAGGCATGCACTACCACACCCAGCTAATTTTTGATTTTATTGTTGAGATGAGGTCTCGCCAAATTGCCCAGGTGGGTCTCGAACCCGCGGGCTCAGGCAATCCACTCACCTCAACAGATTTAATAGTAACAAATTCCCTCAGTTTTTGTTTATCTGGGAATGTCTTAATGTCGCCCTTATTTTTGAAGGACAATTTTGATGGAATAGAATTCTTCTTCGACATTTTTTTCTTTAAGTACTTTGAATATACTAACCCATTCTCTCTGTTTTCCAACATTTCTGATAGAAAATTGGCTAATAACCATATTTGAGGATCCTTTTATGTGATGAGTTGCTTCTCTCTTAGTGCTTTTAAGATTCTCTTTGTGAACAAAATAATGGGACAGATATTTTTCCAGAGAAGATATACAAATTACCAACAGGTACATGAAAAAATATACAACATCACTAATCATCAGGGAAATGTAAGTTAAAACCACAATGAGATATAACCTCACACCTATTAGCTGGGCTATTATAAAAAAGACAAAAAAATAACAAGTGTTGATGAGGATGTGGAGAGAAGAGAACCCTGTTCCTTGTTGGTAAGAATGTAAATTGCTTATAGCTATTATAAAAAACAGCATGGAAGTTACTCAAAAATTAAAAATAGAACTACCATGTGATCCAGCAATCCCACTTCTGGACACACATTCAATGAAAATGAAATGATAATTATGTAAGGTGAAAGATACGTTAATTAGCTTGACTGTAGTAGTCATCTTACAGTATAAATACATGTCAAAACAACAAATTATATTTCAACAAGACTGTTACTTAAAAATTTTTAAAATTGGAGCTCAGTCCAGCACTGAGGATCCATTTCCATCGGTTCTTACAGCCGCTCCCCAGACCCCAACAGCCAAAATGGTGAAACAGATCGATAGCAAGGCCTGTTTTAATGTTTCATTGGTTTCTTTAATTGTTTTTGTTTAATTGTTAGGAAGTTGGTGTTGTAGTTTAATATTGTTTTAGTATTTGTTTATTTCGGTGTTTGAATT